>CAODLS010189256.1:0-14527 GCA_948243855.1 Flueggea neowawraea | reverse complement strand
TATGTGACAATTAATTAGGAAGTGTTTATTCTTGTAGGACAATAATGACAAACCCTAGTGTGACTAGGAATACAAATTCGACACACTTCTTCCTTTATTGGAAGAAACCGAATTCTTGGAGGACAAGGAGAAGGAATTTCGGCCTCCCTTTTCTGCCCATTTAGGTCTCATCATATGCCTATAAATAGGGTGCATTCCTTGCTATTCCTCTCAAGGCAAAAACCGAATTAGTGTGTGCCACTTTCAAAAGAGAGAAAATTAATTGTGAGCTTTTAGAATAGAGATTCTAAAAGAGTGCTAGTACACTCCTCCAATCCAAGGAAGCAAGTTTGTTCATGTGGATACCTACCTCTAGATACGTTCGCGCAAAGACAACGTGAGACAAAGGGTGGTTCAAGTTTTATACTAAAAGCTACACCAACATTCCATCCGTTAGAACATAAAAGTGCTTTGGATCTAAGGTAGACCATCTAACCCTAATTGTATATGTTGATATGCATGGATCCTTGGTGAAATTCTAGACGAAAATTTTTGTTATTTACGTTGCGTTGTATGCTTATGAATGTCATTAAGTGGTATTGAATTCCAACATAAATATGGTTTTATAAGTTTTTGGTACAAATAGTAGTTATCTCATCCTTTGCTTCTAACCACCAAAGTAAGTGAATTTATTTCTTCCTCTCTATCTATTAATCATATAGGAATGTGTTTAGGGTTTTGGTTTGCAAAGAACTGCAGTAGAACATGATTTGAACATCTATTTGCATGATTTGGTTGATGGGTCTTTTTAGAGTTTTGATTTCTGTCCAAAATGTTAATGTTTTGTTCAGGTGTTTATAGGCTGATTTTGTCACGACCCATAACCAGGACAGTAACCGGCGTACGAACTGGACCGGGCTTCCACAGACGGTTCGACTATACTAACCATTCATTTAATATTTTAGTAAAATCATTTATGAGAAAATCATATAGAAATATATAAAACAATAAGTATGTCAAGTGACAAATATATATATATATATATATATATATATAAATATATAATTGATACAAATACCCCCCAAAATAAACCAAAACCAGTGGACTTCGTAACCCAACATCATCTCGGTGGGGAGCTCTAAAACAAAGACGTAGCCCGGTCAAGAAAGCACTACTAACAAAAAATATATCGATACCTCATTGGGCGAAGACTCCAAAAGGTTGCCGAGTCGAGTCGAGTCAACCTGTAAAATGTAAACAAGGAAACACAGAAAAATAAAGGAGCTAAACCCAGTGAGGAAAAACAATCCAGATTGCATCATACTTGCCTCACAAGACTAGTTTGAAAACCGTTATAAAACTACCACATACAGATATACAAAAGGAATATATAAGTATACACCCTACATACATAATACAGTTCAGAAAACGTTTACACCCAAAGCAAACACATGCACGTTGGCAAAAATGATACTACTGGTATCATATTAAAAAACAGTATATACATATTATCATGGGACCGGTAACGGTCGTGGGGTGAACTATGTCACCAACCACCTCAATAACGACGTTGGACTCTGTCACTGATCCGGTAACAAATCATGTGTTGGGTCAGGGCACATGACCATCATCAACCCCGATAGCTGGGCCAATAACAATACCTTGGTATACCAAAGGCTACGAACCCCGTGGCGAATGTGTCCCACAATAAAAAATAATTTATCCAAAATCATAACATGCATTCAGCATCAAAAACTATCGAAAACATATATAAATATATGTACATAAATATTTCCAAAAAACAAAGCAGTGAATACTTTATTCACATAATCCAATTATTTAATTAGTCAATCCTTAGATTAGTCTGATTCCAAATATACGTCAAGCACACCAAAAATGATGTACAATTCGAGACACAGACTATGTGTCTGAAGCTGCTATCCACTCACCTGAATATCCAAGCTCTAAATGATGGTACCACTACCAGGTGGCTGATCCTGCTGACAAATGTGGTAGGAAGTTGAAACAATAATAGAAACAATAACAACTCAGAAACAATAACAATGAGACACTGGTACTGTAGTTGTATCGAAACTCGTGCACATGCATATGCAAATGTAGACCCTCCTAGTCACCCAAAATTATAATCCGAAAGTGAATCCGTCACTTTCGACCCAAAATTCAAAATCAACATAAAATTATAGTTTAGTCCCCGACCAATGTAAAATTACATTTTGGTCCCCGAGACTCAAAAAATTATGAAACAATTCCCAAGGTGCGTTGAGATTACCAACTTGCATTTCATAAGTCAGAATCCCTAAATTCTACCTCGAACTCTCAGAAATCACAAATTATATTTGACTTGTAAAATTACAAGTCGGTCCCTATGATTCCAAAAATCACAATCTATCCCTTAACTCTCTGAAGTTTACAAATCTATCTACGGTAAGAAAGTATTTGCAAAAACACTCCAATTCTGCCGCGACAGAAAATATTTGCGAAAACGCCAAAATTACGTTTCGCTCGATACCCGATGAAATCAAACGTACTTCCCGACTCAAATTCACCCCCTGAACACGAATTTGAACTCAGATTTCACAAACAAATATCATATTATCCTCAAATCCACAAAACTCGAACCTAACCCTAACTCCTCCAAAAACTCACCAAATCAGTTGATTCAAAGCTTGAATCATGTTCCTACAAGTATCCTCTAACCTATTCTAACATCCTTTAGCATTCATTAACTAAAAGACATCAGAAATCTAGACCCAAAGTGGATTTCATCCAAGAATTGCATGTTGTGAATCAATGCATGAAATCGAGTTTAAAATGAAGAAAAGATGTTAATCTTATCTCAGAAATGGATTAGCAATGTTAGGGGAGCAATGTGGGAGAATTCCAGACGAGTTAAGAGAGTTTTGAGTGAAAATTTGAGAGGAAATGGCAGAATGTCAGGCTTTGGGGCGTTTTAAGAGCTGCAGATCAAAGGCAACGTACATTATATTCAGTGACAATGTACGTTGTGGTGATGCATAACGTACGTTGTGCCTCACAACGTACGTAGTAATGCATCTAGTAGCTACGGGTTTTGAAGAAAACACATTTCAACATACATCGTTCCCAGCCAACGTACGTTGATCATCCTCGCCCTAGGTAACGTACGTCTTCCTCAACGTATAATGTACGTTGTTCACTCTCCCATCACATACTCGACATTTCACATTTCCCTATGTGCATCGAACTTCTCTTGAGGTTCGATAACACCTAATCCTCGAAAAATACGTCTAATTATCCTTAAGATCACATCGGACTTAATCGGAAACCTACATGAATCCTAATCAAAATGGGAAGAATATTACAGATTTTGATGAGACTTAAAACATGAAATTCATTCCAAATTATGTCTTCTATGAATCTGTAAATCTTGTGGTGATTTTAAATGTATAGAAATAGTTAGGGCAGTTGAATTGACTGCTATTTTGAGAATGCCCTGCTTTTCAGTACCACTTTCCAGTTTTGTACCCTTATTTTGGTGGCCTAAAATATGTAATTAATTGATGGTAAAAAATTAAAGTTGTATGTATATATGTCTAGAATATGTATAAAATTTTTTGTTATAATTGGATCTGTGTGACGCAAGATAGGTTCAGTACACTATGGGCTGCTTACCTAAAACTATTATGTTACAAAGATGTGACTTTGAAACGTTGGCATATTGTTTTATAAGGAATTAAGAGCTGAAATTTGGTAGGAATACATTATTATATGCCTAAAATATATGGCTCAAATATCAAGGAAAAGGAGTCAGTTTGGATGTCCAAACATGGACAATAAATAGGTTGTCCAGAATAGTATAGACCAGAATTTTAGTTAACATAAGCATAGTGTTTCATAGGTATAGATTGATCATTTTCCTTTCAATCCAAATGACTAAATGCATTCATAATAGGGTACTAACATGACCTCATGTGTTCAAAGCATATCATACATGTACATTGCATATATTTCTAATTTAGAATAAACATAACTCGAGTGTCTATTATAGGATCAAGAAACGTTGAGAGGGAGCTCGAGCAAGGTAACATGACATATTACATGTCTTAAAGTGGTGAGCATAAACTGGAGATTAGATTCAAATGAGTGTTATATGCTCTGTATTCAAAGATGTACTCTTGTTATGATTACATGGACATATTGGGTGATTAGTTGAATTTACGTGATACATGTTATATATTGAGAATCTTCATATGGTTTGCTATACAGATATGTTGAGAATGCACGTTGTTTATATGAAAAGGAATGATTTTACATGGATATCAATTATTAAATGTTTCACATGTTGACACATTCACACTGGACTTAATAAAGAAGTTGTGACCATCTAGCTCTTGTATTCGTGATTTATACTGGACTTACGAGTCAAATTCATACTGGACCTACTGGTCAAATTTATACTGGACCTAAGGGTCAAATTCATACTAGACTTTCCAGTCAATTTCATACGGTGCTGGCCAGACAACGATATAGATATACATGAATCACGGGGCGATACTTGGCTTGTTTGATCACAACATATAAAAAGGTATATAGTGGTATATGCATATATATGACATAGCTAGTCCATTATTTGTTATGTGCTTGTGTCTGCCTGGATTTGATCTATGATCGTTTATTCTCATTGAATTGCGACTCATATAAAGCGCAAATATTTTTTTCAGGTCACAGGTGAAGATAGATTTTTGTTATAGATAGCTTCCAGATGATAGACATCAGTTCACCACAGGTCGGCGGGCTAATGCCACGTGCTCCCTCATTCTCATTTGCATTTTGCTAGTTTTACACGTGTAAAGTTTGTAGTGCAGTGAATTCATATATATGTATATATATATTAAAGCTTTTTGTTTATATGATTTGCTACGTGCTTATTTTCTATTGGTTTAAATTATTATGCTACACATCATAGGATATAAGGGTGTTACAGTGTTTATGAAGAGTGTTGCTAGCATTGCTCGGTTGGTTATGTTATCACATTTTTTTTCATTTCATTCACAAGTCCGGTAGGAAAAGTCATATAAGTGTCTAGTGTATTTGTTTCATGTAGATTGAGTTGGTAGATTATAAAGTAGGCTGTATTTTGGTAGATTGAAATAAATTGAAAATAATATTGCGTTGTCAATTTTGCCCTTGTAATACTTTTTTAATTGTCTATAAAAAAATAATAAATTACATGGTAT
Organism: Flueggea neowawraea; assembly: GCA_948243855.1. Lineage (NCBI taxonomy): Eukaryota > Viridiplantae > Streptophyta > Magnoliopsida > Malpighiales > Phyllanthaceae > Flueggea > Flueggea neowawraea. The sequence continues at coordinate 9,311 of CAODLS010189256.1, read as the reverse complement.
AGACGAAAAATCGGAAACATTGTAAAAAAAAATTAGTTATTTAGTTTATAACTTCATTTTGTAAAAAATAAAATAAAATAAAACAGTTTTTTTTTTGAATTGTGTATAAAAAAAATAAATTACATGGTATTACGAAACATTGAAGCCATTGCAAAAATACAATTACGTATTTAGTTTATAACAGCATTTTTTATAAAAAAAAATTAAAACCATGTCTTTCACAATTATTTTCTGTCGACATTTGTGTAAACATTCCTTATAAAATGAGAAAACATGTGACCTTTAGTCTTTTATTGGTTTCAACAATGCAAGGGCAAGAATGAAAAAAAAGAAGTTGACAAGAAGTAAAACTTTATCTTTTAGCTAATATAAACCCAATCTGCACATTTAAAACAAGTTGCCATGTCAACAGTTGTTTTAACAAACAAAGATGTTTCACTTGGGAAAGCTTCAGACATGCCGGCAATCTGATTGAAGAACGATTGGATCATTTCTTTGGCTCTTTGGCGTGGATGAACCTATTTCAGTACTGCAAAGTTGCTCATGTTGAGTGCCCTAGAAGTGATCACATGTTGCTAGCTCTTTCACTCTATAGCGAAAGACAAAGGGTTATGGCAAAGCGGTCACAGAATTACGAAAGTTTTTGGTTGACTGAATCTGAATTGTCGTGATACTTTTGAGCGTGCGTGAGATAACTCTACTGACAAACCTGGATTGTTGCAATGCTCAAAAAGGAGTTTTGTATGAGCTGGATAGGTGGGGAAGCTCTCGCACTAAAGAATTGCGGTGATCTGTTGATTAATGCAGCAAGCGGATCAATTCAATAAAGCAGCAGCCTTATAATCTGAGCTCAAGTATGGCCCTTGCCTAAGCTAATAATGATCTTGACTCACTACTTGAGAAGGATGAAATGTATTGGCGGCAACGGTCTCGTTGCAATTGGCTGAGACACGGTGATAAAAATAGTCGTTACTTTCATTTTGTGGCCTCTCAACGGCATCGTACCAATACATTGCAAGACCTCTATATTGAGGCTGGTTCCTGGATTACTGATGTCGATGGAATGTCAGCGGTCGCTATTGATTATTTTCAAGGGCTATTTGCTTCTAATGGTAGTCATATTGATCAATCTATTGCTTCTGCTATCATTAGGAAAATTAGCCATGACCAGAACCTGTCTTTACTGAAGCCATTCGAAGCGCAAAGATTTCTTAGGCTCTAGCACAAATGTATCCGCATAAAGCTCCTGGTCCTGATGGGCTCCCTGGGCTATTTTACATAAGCTTTTGGAACAATATTGGTGCTGATGTTACTTCCTTCTGTCTACACATCTTGAATGGCGATGCTTTTCCTGTAGACCTTAACTACACTAATATTGTATTGATCTCGAAGGTAAAAACTTCAACCAAAATGACTGAATTAAGGTCTATCAGTCTGTGTAATGTGTTATACAATATTATTTCTAAAGTCTTGGTGAATAGAATGAAGAGCATTTTGCCGTCATTGTTTTCTGACAATTAGATTGCTTTCGTCCCTTGTCGATTAATCATAGATAATATTTTGTTGGGCACTGAGGCCTTTCACGCCCTAAAGAATCATGCTTCGGGCTGTGGTGGTATGGTAGCTACAGAGCTGGATATGGCCAAAGCGTACGATCGCTTAGAATGGGGCTTTATCAATTTTGTCTTGAAAACCATGTGCTTTCTTGAAATTGGGTTGCTTTGATTATGCGGTGCGTTTCAACTGTCTCTTATTCTATTGTCCTGAATATAGCTTGCCAGAATTCATGTTTTAGTGGGTTAACATTAGCACCGTCAGCAACTGTCATTTCCCAGTTATTTTTTGCAGATGATTGTCTCATCTTTTCTAAGGCTAATCCCGTAGAGGCTATAGAGTTAAGAAGTATCTCGCGCAAATATGAGGCTGCTTCTTAAAAGCTTTGGGAATCTCAAACCTCGAATTTATGGGGTCATATCTGGGCGTACCTTCTGTTTTGGGGAGGTCTAAGTCTTCTGCTTTCGCATATATTAGAGACAAGTTTTGCAAGAAGCTGTCAACCTGGCGGGGATGGCTGTTATCTATGGCAGGTAGGGGAGTAATGTTGAAGGCTGTCATGCAAGCCTTACCTGCTTTTACGATGAGTGTTTACATGATTCCCAAGTCTACAACTGATCAATTGCAGAAGATTGTGAATAGCTTTTGGTGGGGAAGTGTTGAGGGAAGCAGAAAGATTGTTCGCTGGGCGTCCTGGGAGAAGTTATGTAAATCCAAAGTGGATGGAGGCATGGGTTTTCAGAGTTTGTACCATTTCAACCTCGCAATGCTTGCTAAACAAGCTTGGCGTATCTTGACTAAAAGTAACATGCTGACGGCTAGAGTTTTCAAATCTAAATATTTTTTTGATTCTAGCTTATTGCAAGCAGGTATGTTACCTCATGCTAGCTATGGTTGGAGGAGCATTTTTGCAGAGATTCCTCTCCTTAAACAAGGTCTAATTTGGCGCATTGGTAGAGGAAGTTCTGCTAATATTTAGGATGACAGTTGGATCCCTTCTCCACCTAACTTTCGGCCCGTTACTCTAAGGCCTAGAGATTGTAATCTACTTACTGTCTCTGATCTTAGTCAAGGAAACTCGTGAAACCAGGATGTGATACGAGCCACTTTTCTATCGATTGATGCCGACATGATTTTGTCTATCCCACTACCAACAATGTATGTGGGTCATAATATTAGCTGGTTTTATACTAGAAATGGTTTCTGCAAGGTTTGTTTGGGCCACTGGGTTGCTGCGGAGTCTTCTATTTCTTCTTTGGCTTCAAGTAGCTCTTCAAATCCAATATGGAAGGAGGTTTGGAAGGTATTTGTTCCTGAACGTCAGAAGATATTCTTATGGAGATTGTGCCATGAGTTTGTACCCCTCAGAACCAGCTTGAACATACGTGGTATGGATATTCAAACAACCTGCCAGATGTGTAATGGTGAAGTTGAAGATGCGGTTCATTTATTTTTGTGATGTTCATTTACAAGGGCTGTATGGAGTTCCTCCAATCTTATTGTTGATAACGATAGATTTTGGCCTTGTGTTGCTGAGTGGTTACTGATGGTTCTCCACCGCTCTTGTCCTGAGGAGAGAGCAAAAATTGTTGTTGTTTTGGATGCCATCTGTTTTTGCCGTAATAAGAAGGTTTGGGAGGATCAAACTATGGACCCATATGCTGTTTGTTTGCAGTTTTTGTCCAAGCACTATGGATTCTTGTGATCAAATTCAGATGCGCGGAATGCTCCATCTCGACCGGCCATACATGTTTCACATTGGGTTGCACCTCTTCTTGGCTTGTTAGCTCTTAATGTCAACGCTAGTTTGGAGATGATTGTAAGGCAGACGGGTGTTGGGGCTGTTATTCGTGACTCCAGGGGCTTGGTGATTTCTTCAATGGTGGCTTCATTGCACTGCTTCTCATCTCCATTAATCATGGAAGTTTTGGCTCTTCGGACAGCTTTATAATGGGCAATTGAGCAAGAGTTCTCCCGACTCGTTATCCAGTCAGATTGTTTGGAGCTTGTCAGAAAGATTCGAGATGGCACTCCTATTACTCAGCTTGATTTCATTATTGGTGATATTCAGTAGTTGCTCAATGATAATATGCAGGTTATTCATATTTATAGGGAAGCGAATTCCGTTGCTCATGTCATGGCTAAAGAGGGCAGATATGCTTCTCATTTGTGTGTTTGTAATTCCAGTCTTCCTTGCTTTGCTATTGATGAACATGTAAAGGACATCTCTTCAGTCAATTCATATAATAGCCTGCTTATTCTCTTAAACAAAAAAAAAAACAAACAAGGATTTTTTTTAGGTAGAAAATCTACCAATAGTGCCAAATTTCTAATATACCAAAAACAAATGCACCCAGTGTGTGTGAGTGAGAATTTTTGAAGTTTTCTTGTACTAAGCTATAGAAAAATAGGAACGGTTAGAGATAAAGACTACTAATTTAATATATTTGTATATTCAAAATATATCGACTTTTTTGGACAACTTTGGATAAAGTGCAAATTTTTAACCAAGTGCAAAATCTTCATACATCTAATGAAAAATACTATCCAAACAAAATAAATCTAATGAAGTGTAGTTTTTTTTTTTTTCATTTTCAAAAGAAAAGGCTATCCAAACAAAATAAAATAGCATACTAATTTTTGAAAAGTACTAATTTTCTAAGAAATAATTTTCAGCAAAATCTTTTTTTAGATTTAAGCAAGCAAGGTTGAATTTTTTTGGATAACCACCTCTTGCTCTCCTTATTTATTATTGAAATGCTCAGTGTCTGTTTGACATTGGGGTTAAATGTAATATCCCACCCATTTTGATTGGGTCTTTGTAGTGTGTTGATTGATTCTAATTTGATCTTTGGATGTTCGAAATATTATTTTAATAATTGAGGATGTTAATTATAGTGAGGATGTTTGATGAAGTGATGAGATTCTTGCAAGTTTGGATGTGGTTAAACCCCAGGAGTAATGGATTACTCGAGTAAATACCACGTGTAATTCGAGTGGAGCAGACCATGTCTAACTCTAGTTATATGATGGCTAGATAACTCGAGTTAGCCTTTGTGTAACTCGAGTTAGCCCTAGCCATACTTCCAAGGTCATTTCTGGACAAATTTAACTCGAGTTAGAGGAGTTGTAACTCGAGTTATCCATAGAAATTAGTCAAACGACATCCTTTTTTAATGTCAAGTCTATATATACCCACCTCGACCCCTCCTTCATTCTTCACCTCTTTGTCGTCATTTCTCACTCAAATTCACTCAAATAACTCCCATTTTGTCCCTGCAACACTTCTTAACCATTTTTGAGATAAGATTAACATTCTTTCTATATTTACTTTATTTTCATGATTTGATTTCTTGAATTACGTTATAGGTCGAGAATGCTCTAGAGTTTAGATTTTTTGTTGATTTTGAGTTATTAGAAGCTAAAGAATGTTAGATTAAATTAGTATGAACTTAGAGGAACGTGATTTAAGCTTTGGTTTTGAGGATTTAAGTTTTTGGATGGAATGGGTATGTTCCTAGGTAAGGGTGACAGTTTTTGCCAATTTTTGATGGATTTTTTTGTTAAATTTGAGTTTGTTTTTATGTATCTAGGTAGGAGGGACCTAGATTAATATAAATCTATGTGGGTTTTGAAGAATTGTGGTTGTTTGTTTTTGGGTCCCTATTAATCTGAATTTGAAGGTGAAAATTTTTGATGATTTTGAGTTTATTTGTTGAAATGGATGTTAGATTCTTGTTCAGGTGGCCGATTATAGTCAATGTGGATGATTGGTTATGTCGGGTCGATCGAAACGATATTTTAATAGTTTTGGAATAAATTTTCTACCATGATACAGATTTGTAATTTTTGGAAAATTTATGTAGGATTTGTAAATTCTGAAAATTTGGGCTAGATTTGGAATATTTGAAAGTTTAAGGCTAGTTTTGTGAATTCAAAGAGTTTGGAGTTTTAATTGAAATTTGTGATAAGTTGAGGACTGATTATAAATTCTGAAAATTTTGAGGACTAATTTGTAATTTTTGAGGTATCAGGGACCAAAAGTGTAATTTTGCATTGAGATGTAATTTTGGATTATAATGTTAGACTTGGGTCCAAATGGGTATTTAAGCATTGTTTGAGCATCTGAGTTTGCATATGTATGTACATGTATTTCGGTACTGCCACAATACTAGTACTCCATTTTGATATGTTTCTAATATACTTTTGTTTTTGAGATTCTTGTTTCAGCTTATTGTTCTTACCAGCGTGAATAGTCGTTAGACAGCGGTGCTTAACTAGCTTTTACTTGGACATTTAGGTGAGTGCATGATAGTTTTAAACACATAAGCTATGTCTTGAAATCCTATCTGTTTTTGCTATATTCGAATATATTTTTGAAATTGGACTAATCTGATAATTGACTTAAATAAAATTAATTACGTGATTTTTAATAATCAACAGTCTGTTTTTGAACTTTGATATATATTATCAAAGTTTAAAACAGTCTGTTCGGATATATATAATATAATATAATAACTTAAAACACGTTTTCTAAAATTTTTTGTTTTCTCTCAAGGCAAAAAATTGCCACTACCCACCATATATTTTGAAATCACACGCCACACTTTTAAACAAACAATTTTTCATATTTATAAAAAGTATTTAAATACAACATTATTTGTCAGTTATCATTTACTATTTAATAATTTCTATACAACATTATTTGTCAGTTATCATTTACTAGTTAGTAATTTCTTAACATTACTTGTCAATCATCATTTACTAATTAGCAATATTGTTTGTCAATAATCATTTACTAGTAACATTTTTTTCAAACTAGCACATCAAATAGAACCTCAGTCAATAGTTGCAAATTCTGGTCTTCAAATTTATATTTTTTGCAAATCCTGTTCTTCAAATTTATATGAGTCGATAACGGCATCATATATAAATCATATTTTGACAAGTGACTCATTTGTCCAATTGCTTAGTTTTCTACTTCATTTACGTACATGTGAATGCAACATTGACTATTGTTACGTGTTAGTCAAGTGTGAGTTATGTATATGTGTGTGTAGATTATTTAGCTTGTGCAAGGCGTCTGAAGTTACGTTCTCAACTTGCGAAAAATTAAATGTCGTTTACTTTCTAAAATTGACGGTTGTTTTTTTTTTCTTTTTAGAAAAAATGCATTTGGAATTGACCCTTTAACGTCTATTTTCTGGAGGTAGGTAGATTTTCTACGGCGAAGTATTGAAAACAGATTCAAATTTCTCAAATTAACGAACCGATTTAATGCCGTATTAATTGTGCCAATCTTTTCATTAATTATATCTACTATTTACCATTAACCTATGAAGAGAAAAATTTTCAAGTTTAATGGCCACATTAACCTATAACAAGACCCAAACTTGGAGATGGATTCATAATTGATGAGATACATCTATTCTATAAATCTAGTTTCATTTCTGGGCCCCAGAGACATGACTTTCAATTAGCTACAACAACTACCTGCTAATTAATTAAGATATTTCTAATTAATTAAGATATCTTACCTAATCTTGTGTCATTTTCTTCCAGTGTTGTCTTCATGTCAGTAAAAATTTATCTCTGTAGAAAAATTGTTCAGCCTCTATTTTAGTGGTTGTAATCTTAATATGCATATTTTTATTTATCAAAAAAATAATCTTACATAATCTTGAATATTCTAGTAGTAGAATATTATTTTTAAAGTGTTAATTGAATAATCTCTATTAAAATGATACTCAAAGGCGCAATTCAATTTATAGTCGGAGACAATAAATTAGCTTTGGAAGGAAGTTAAAAATATTCAAGAAAAGATCTATTTTGGCATATAAACAAAATAATAATGTTGCATTGATGTATCATCTTAATTAATAATTATGAATTTACTTTTAAAAATTTACTTTATTTAACTAGTGATATTTTATCATTGTCATTTCGTAAGAATAGTATGGAATAAAGTGCTGTCCTCTATTGGGTTTGATTGGGCGTCACCTTGCTCGGCAGTTTGTTTTTCCGAACGGAGGCTGCATTTGATGAAAGGTCAGCTGCAAAAATCATTTTGGAAGACTTTGTGGTCATTGCTGTCATGGGAAATTTAGAAATCCAGGAATCGGAGAATATATTCACACGTGGATTTACCGTAGTTAAATCAATAAAATTAAAAGAGATAAATATTGAATCTGTTAATTTATGTATAAATATTAAGAACAATATTCTACAATCTTATTGATTCAGCAGAATATCAAGAAAATGGACATCAAAATTCATTAATTTTATAGAAAAATACCTTGGTGGCTATAATTTTAATATAATAACCATCTTTACCTATAAAAAAACTAGTGATATTTTTATGTATGCTGATGTCATCACAATCAATTATAGCTTGGAAAACGTTTTGTGAGAGATATAAATCACTATCTTTCGGCTAGTATTATTAGTTTTGAGTTCTTTGATAGAGATGTATGAATAGCCACCTTCATTATCTCTGGAAAAAAATACATATACTAAATAACATCTGCACCAGTCGAAAGACTGGAACATATCGAATACATTGCATACACATGTATGTTCGAATATATTGCATTGCATGTTTAATATTAGTAGATTACTTCACATCAGCAAGTCGCAGGTTTGAAATCATCAGTGTTGAAGTACCTTGAGCAATTAATCCCCATGTCTTGGATAAAAATCTGTTAAATATAGTTGAATAAAAATCGATGATTAAGTAAAAAAAATTAAGATTTAAGGTCGATAAAACCTATAAAATGTTATAATATCAGCTTATTGACAATAACTGAAAGTGATCTGTAGAAGAATGTACCTGTGGTATTATGTAGCAGTGTCTTTCGTGTACAGAACGGCCATATACATGGCTTTTGCGAAGAGTTTAAGAGAAGATTAAACTATCGTTTTCTGATAATCAAAGTGGAGCGATCGCTGTCAAACAAGTTACAAACTCATGAGAATTTATCAAAAATTGATGTATTGGTTGCCAATTGTTATTCGTTCCTTCGTTGACAACTTCACGTGCATGTAGGCCATACTCTTTCTTGGATTTATATTCCCATTCACTTCCATACTAACTCTCCTTGATCTTTCAGGATAATTTATTTTCTATATTTTTGTTAAATAAACTAATGACATAAAAAATTGTATATACATGATATTTTGTTTCATGATCATTAAAATATCTTCAATTGTTGTGGATTATGTTCCTAATAATTTGTAGAGTTATTCTAGTAAGGTCTTGTAGATTTATACCTTCAAAGATTATTTTTAAAAAACACCTCAGTAAATTAAAAGAGAACTGACATATTAATAGCCTCCTAGTTAAGATTAAAAAGTTTGGAATATAATAGATAAAGAATGTGTCAATAGTTGTGAACCATGTTCTTAATCATCGGCAAGTTCACCCTAATGAAGTATTTTCTACTTTAAATTTTAAACCCATTGATTTATTTAAAAAATAAAGTAATTATAAGCTATTTTTAACTCCAACTTCTAGTGGACGTGACAATCACAACACATCACTTATTAAATAGAATAATAATTCTTATTTATATATTTATTGATATACAGGCAAATAAAATATAAATAATAATTATTTATGAATATGGCTTGAATTCTATGTATACTAAACAAAAGCAAAACATATGTTAGTGATAAGATATTCCTACTTCATGTCTAAAACACTTATAATATTCATATTTACCAAGTATCTTCAAGTTGCACAATTGCAGACATAAATA
>CAODLS010189110.1:0-11490 GCA_948243855.1 Flueggea neowawraea | reverse complement strand
TGGTGTATTATGGTCTTAATGACAGCTGCAAAGGCCGAGATAGCAGATTTCGCAAGCTCGTCTGGGAGCTTTTCCAGCAAGTCATGCCATGAAACAAGAAGAGCTTGGATAGGGGGGTTCTGGACTCTCAACGGGGATGATATTTTCTCTTTTAGGCTGCTTTCAATGGGGATCAGATTCAACTTCAGCCAGCTATTAAGAACTTTTATGTACTGTTTCTGATGGGTCACGAGCTTATTGAATTCTAAATGCCATTGATCAACTACCTTGAAAAGTTGCTCTGTGCGCTCATGGTGATATCTGTTGCTTTCTTTAACAGCATGGTGGACATCAAGGGATTTAAGGTCTGTGACAATTTTCAGCTGGCTGTCAAAATGCATGCACATATTTGCCCACATTTTTGCCATCCTGCAGCAAAGGAACATGCACCCCATGATTAGATGCTTGAAGATAAATCTAAGGTTTGACATGTAATAAATAGATGACAAATTATTGCATTCAAGAACATCTCTATTTTGAATTTTTAGTTCCAGGAAATCCGAGTTGCGCGTTATTTCGAGAGACACCAACCAAGATTAATGACATTGAACAAATAATTGCGTTAACAAGTTGTATCTTGTACACTGTAGGAGGGATTCAAACCCCCCAGCCAGAACTAAGTATTCAAAAAGAAAAATGTGGCCCAAAATCTTGTATGCAGGATGCAAATAACAAAAGAAGCAGTACATGAAACCTCCAGGATATATCCACCTCAGACCACCAACATGTAAACATGAAGGTTTTATGCGTTATTTAACCATGCTTTCAGGAGATTTGATGGTGGAGGCAAGATGCAACGTATGTCTTCATAGCAGGAATAAATCTCATTGAGAAACATCAAGATGATTCTATGATTCTTAATCACCACATGAAAGTCATATTTAAGTGATCTGATGCAAACTAAATTGGAAAGTAAAAACAATACAATTTGAATGGGAAGTACATTGTGAAAAACAAAGGCAGACACACAACATTCTAATAATAACTCCTATGATCTTTTACAAACAAATATAAACTTACCCATCAACAAGTGCAACAAGTCTTGGATACAACTGCTTATCGCGTATGTGATTGACTTCTGAAACAGTAGAATCCATAGATTGCATGTCAACTATATATCTTGTATGCAAATGGCTCACAGCACCTTTTGTTTTTTCTAAGGATTCTGCACTAGCTCCACGTTTCTTCAGCTTATTCAAAGCAACAACCTTTTTCTTGTACTCAAGCTTCATGAGCTCACCTTGCTAATCATCATGAAAGGAAATCTATTAAAATCCACCACAACATTTCAATTACAGAAGTAGTCAAACATATGTGTTAAAATGCAAGTACGTATTTTAGTGACAAGAGGGTCTGGAAAGCAAGCATTGTACAAGAAGCTGATCTAAAAAGATGCAGTTAAGGAAATAAGAAGAACAATGTACTAAATGTACCTTGACCTCATCATACAGTTTCTTTTCCCATGCTAACAACTTATCTAAAATGGTGGCATGAGTTTCAAAATCTTCAGAATCGAGTTCATCTTTGGCCCCATCACTGCTATTCACACCTTTAAATGAACTATTCCATGTGATAACCCGCATAACTCTGGCAGAATGATCAATATGTCCTGCAATTTTTATAATTTCCATTAGTCAATTAGATGATGATGGTGATATGAAGGAATATAACCCATAATCTTAACCGAATTTAAATTGAAATTTCTTAAATGCAAATTAGTGTAGGATAGGATCAATTAGTGTAAATGAACAAACTTTTCTGCTTTAAAGGAGCAAAAACAAAGCAATAACATATCTGAGATTCTAAAGCAAGAGAAAGCTTGAATAAAAGGAGACAAGATACCATGAAAAAGCCCAATTGATGCAAAAAGCACTTGCAGACTCATTGCAATTCAAAATAACGAATACCCAATTGTCTACTCATTTTGTAACATATGACAAAGCACAAGCACTTTGAAGCTTCAATTATATCCGGACACAACATATTACAACTTCCTCGTACACCACTAAGAAATCAATGCAGGCAAAGTATAAAACAAGCAACCCACGAGCCATTAAAAAAACAACCTTTTACCATCACATAAACAAACATATAAAGAATACATAACATGAATCACATTCACAGCAAAGTCAACTCTAACAAGATTCATCGTTTAAAACACAAGTAAACCAAACTGAAACAAACCAAACTACCTCGATTATCTGCGAAATTTGAGTGGTAATGCAAGCGAGTGGCTTCAAGCATCTTAGCAACCTCCTGAGCACTCTCCGAAGCTTTAAGAAAATGATCATCAATCTCTCCCAACACCTTCATCAAGTCCACACTAGGAACTGATGGACCCACCTTCATCTGCCCCAACACCGGAACTCTTAGCTCTGCTGGCGCCGTCTTTGAATGATCAATGTGCTTCCTTTCCATACCCACTTCATCCTCCTCCGTCTCCTCCGCCTTCTCCTCCACTCTCTCCGGCGTCTTGGGCTCAATCTCAGCCTCATTGGTATCGACCCCACCGAATGGAATCCCCACATTACCATCATTGTCATCCTCCTCATGAGGCTCTAAAGAAGGTCCCGGCATGTTATCCATCATGAAGAAATAGTCCCAGGCCATGCTTTTGGCCTCAGGCATAGGCGGAACAACCGAGTCACTGTTATTCTGTGCCAACGGCGGCCCCACTTTGCGCTCGTGTGGGCCCCGCTCCAAAACACCAGCATTGTGGTTATGCTTACTCGAAGATTGGTTTTTCCTCTTCAGTGCAGTATGATCTAATCCATCCTCCTCATCCTCCTCTTCCACCTCCGCCTCCTCCGCCACAGATTCTATCCCCAGCCCACGCCGCTGGTGCTTGACAGGCATAGCTGGCAAACTAATGGCGCGGTTAATAGGACTAGGAGAGAAATTAGGCAAGGGAGGAGGCGGAGGCGGGAGGTTATCGATTGGAGGAGGAGGAGGAGGACGAGGCTCAGAAGAAGGATGGTCAAGCGAAACCTGCTGGTGGTGGTGGTGGAGGTCATCCGTCTGCGGCGGCGCTTCACCGTGAGCATAATCACTCAAAGCAGCTCCGGTGTTCTTCAACGACATCGTGAAACCAGAATGTCCGGCGGCGTAGGCGTTTCTCGCCGTCACGGCCTCCTTCATCAGAAGCTTCCGCTCTTTGCATCTCGCCACGGACTCCTCATTGTCTACCTTCGACTGCGCACACCCCATTCAAACAAATAAACTTGAATTTGTCGTTTTGGCTCAAGCGGCGTCGTTTTTGTGGTGGAGGAGGTGATAATAATGGCGGAGTGTAGTGACAAGGAAGTACAGAGAGGTCGGAGCAGAGAGCGCAGAGAGGTGTTGAGTGGGAGGGAAAGAGAGTTGGTGTGTTGTTCACGGGCTGCGACTATGGTTATGGAACTCTACTCGCTGGATTGGATTACGAGGTGTCTTTGTCGTTGGGTTTTTTTTCAAGTTAACGGTCACATTTTTTGAGGTGCTACTGTGTCGTTTCGATGTTGTTCTAACGGGTGATAAAAACTGCACTATGGACGGCTGCGATTTCATGCATTATGTGTACAATGAACGGTTTAGATTGTCGGGATCTAAATTATTTTCTATTTCTTTTAGTTCATCTTTTGTTTCTGACCTTGTTTTTTACTTATAAAAGTGAAAGGATATTTATTAATGTTGGCCCCTTTTCTGAACTTGGTATATTTCTTTTTATATAATATTTAAAAGGATCTTTCTTTTTTTCTGTTCAATAATTTCACATAATTTCTTCGGAAAGGAAAAAAGAAAAATTTCGCATAATTAAACAGAACAGAACATTAACTCAAGGTACATGTGAGATGGTGTGCATTTCTTTTAGTTTAAGTAAACTTATGGGTTTTGTTGGGTTAAGGATGATTAATATTGAGAATTTTTTAAATTTTGGTGATGAATAAAATGCAGAATTTGACATGAGGATGATCAACGTACGTGTGTCTAAAGTCATATACGTGTGTGTATGTCACGTATGGTAGATTAATATCAAGTACGTGAGTTCAGACGTGACCTGAAACAGAAGCAACGAGGTTGATGGAAGAAGTGATCCTTACGTACATGAGACAAAGTTCACGTACGTCATATAAAGTCATGTAAGTGAAAAATAATCAAAATTAAAGCGGAAAAATTGAAGTCTTTAATCACTTGAAGGCATGAAGCCACACGTACGTGTTACATGTAAAGTCATGTACGTCAGCCATATAGGACAAGAAGATTTCATCTGAGAGCATGGTTGTTTGAATTTCACGCGGATCGAGATAAACAGTAGAAGCAACGGTCAAGTGTCGATCGTTCGCGTATGCAAGAGTCAAAATTCACGTACCTCACATTGATCTAAAGTACGTGAGATGGAGTTTTTACGCAATATGCTCCGGATTGAAAAAAGAAGCTACTAGATGGTTCAAACATAGAAGTCATGTATGTCAGTTATAGTTCACGTACGTCAACTGGGAATCCGCTATGATCAACGTACGTGAATGTACTTATCACGTACATGGGATGGAGCTTAAGTCAGGTCACGTACGTAAGATAAGTGTCACGTACGTGAGAATACTCTGACAGTGATTAAATGCGCCTCATTTTGGTTCACAACGGCTACATTCAATCCTCCAACTACTATATCAACTTGCAAATCTATAAATAGCCTCAAGACACATCAGAGAAGCAGATGTTAACCATTGGCAAACATCTTACAACAACATCAAGCTTTCTTGTGCTCAATCTTGCAAATCATTCATACAATTCTCAATAGGTTTTTTACACTTGCAAATTCATTGTTGCTTGAGAGTGTTCATTGTTGATTTCATTCTTCATTGTCAATCCTATCTTTGTATTTGAGAGATGAATAGTTTTCTTGGTTGTCTAGAAAACAAGGGTTGTATTTGTAGAGGTTTAATCTTGCACCTTGGAAGCAAGAGTGTGTATTGGTTTAATCTTGCACCTTTGAAGCAAGAGTTTGTAGAGATTTAATCTTGCACCCTTTGAAGAAGAGCTATAGTGGATGAAAATTCTCAAGGGAAAGCTTGAGGAGTGGACGTAGGCTAAGAGTACCGAACCAAAATACATCGCATATTTGATTTCTCTATCCCTTCTCTCTTTACATTATTATTTGTGTGAATTGGATAAATTATTCTTACTTTGCTTTTGCTTATCTTGAATATTTTGATAATTGAAAAAATATTTTTAAACAAGTTTTAAAAGTCAAAAATCCAATTCACCTCCCCCCCCCCCCTCTTGGATTGCCATTTTGGGCCAACACCCATAATTCACATTGAACATCTCAAATAATTCATCAAGTACCCACCAAAATCCATTCAAATATTTTATCAAACACTTGGTGGGCATTCATTTTAAGCATAAAATCATCAAACAAATTCACCCAAAACAACAATCAATGATAGATTCATTGTCAATTACATGTCCTAAACATAATAAGAACAAATCCATGTTCCAATTCATCAAAAGCATCAAATTCCAACCCAACTTACCAATAATGTAAGGCATAATTTCACACATTATTTTGCAATTTGGATCAAATAATGAAGAAAAAAATAACTCAATGATAAAAATATGTAAAGCAAGCAATTTGTTACCTCAATGGTAGTCTAAAATCCAAAGAAAATCAAGAGAGATGGCGAATTGGGTTGGAAAGACACAAACTTGTTGATTTCTTGAATAAAACCATGCAGCATAAAAGACACGGGAAAATTATGAAAGACAAGTCCAAATGCCTCAAGACACGACTAGGCTTCAATCCGTGTCTTTCCAGATTTTTCACAAAAAAATGGGATAGTAAAGGACACGTCTTAGGGCTGAAATACACGGTTTGGTTTTCAAGCCATGTCCTTGTACGTGTATTACCAATTTTCCTTCATTTTTCATCTCAATTTGTAAATCTCAAAAAGTTGAAAGAAGACTTACCTTATTCGTGGACAACATGTCTTGAAACCTATATACCGTAGTAATCGACCATTTGTCCATGAATTCACCCATCCATGTGTTAGTTTTGTGCCCTAGTCCAATCATTCATATACATTGGCATTACATTTATTATTTAATAAAGAGGCATTTCATTTCATATCTATGAAATATTATATTGTTTATGACAATAAAACTTCATTGAATAGTTTATTCTTCCGTATGTCATCGAGTGTGACTTGATAGTAAAACCATAAGGTAAAAAGAATAATATTCTAAAAGTCCCTAATCGATTGTTATCATAGGAATGATAGCAAGCCAAATTTAGTATGTTGCTAAGAGGATAATCACGCTTTACTAATTATGGATATGGGATATCACTTAGAACATAGATACATGTTAGGGAACATGTATTGGACTAGCCCGCTATGAAAACACTTCATGGATCAATGTCACAAGTAGCTTTCATACAATGGTAATGTTTGAGTCCTCTGACTGAAACTCACTATCGACTCCTACATGAGGAATCGCATATTTTGACTTAGTCAAACGTTATCCGTAACAGGGTAATAATAAAAACTATGATTGGATATGTCATGAATCTTGTAGAGGATTGATAGTGAGAGTGATGGATTTGTTCCTCTTATGAAGAGTGATATCTTTAGGCCACTTGATGAGTAGGATTGATGGAATGTATGCATACTCAAATAAATTGATAAAAGGGTTTATCAGTGTCATTTGTATATCAATCTACTTGGGATCAAGAAAAACTTTAAGCAATATAAGGTTGACATATGACCATGCCTTATGCTTAATATAGATATCGCGAGACAAAATGACTAAATATCAAACTGTGAAAGGTTAACTTGGATCACCGATGCCACCCATTTTTGGGTTGCCATAATGTATTACTAGACACTGCTTATGAACTTTGGGTCTAAGTGTTTGGGACGAGGCCCATTGCCAATTTCGAGTGGGCCTATTGGGTCACACACTAAAATGAGTTGGATTGGATTACAAATGTTCTCTCGTTTGGTAAATGAATTATTGGGATAATTAATTTGATTAATTATTAATAATTCAGAATTTTATAATTTATATCTTATTTATGATATAAGATATAATCCATTAAAGTAATGGATTTTTAATTTAATTCACTTATTAATATTGTTTTGGATTTATTTGTGACATAAATTAGGCCCTTAGATATTAAAAATAGACTGATTTATTTAATGATAGTGTATCATATAACTAAAAGCCCAATGACATGATAAAACCCTAATGGAATTTCGGCTAGCACTCCTATTTTTTAGGAGTTTTTATTCTTGTGTTAAAAGAAGAGGCAAACCCTAGTTTGACTAGGAGAAAATTTGGCCTCTCTCCCCTAAATAAGAGAGGTCGAATTCTTGCTTAAACAAGAAAGGAAATTCGGCATCTCTTCCTTAAGAAGGAAGGGTTGAATCCTTGTATGACAAGGAAAGAGATTTTGGCTCCTATTTTGAGAAGGAATGCGGCACACACCCTTCTTGTGTTTGTGTGGCAGAGTTCTTCTTAAACAAGGAAGGGTTTTGGCCAACCCTAGTGCACCTATTTAGGTTTTTTCATATGCATATAAATAGGAGCACACCCTAGTCTTGTTTCTCATAGCGATGGTAAAGCCGAATTTGTGAGTATCACAAACAAAGAGAGAAAATTATTTGTGAGAATTAGAATAGTGATTCTAAGTGCTAGTACACATCATCCATCCAAAAGAGTTCATTCGTATGGATACCATTGGTCACGTTCGTGAAAAGACAATGTGGTTGAAAGGGTTTTGAGTTTATACTAAAATTTTCATCAACATTCCATTCATTCATTCAATCGAGCTTTGGTTTTTAAGGTAAAAACCCTAACCCTAATCGTGTATGTTGATGTACATGGATCCTTGGTGGAATTCTAGGATGAAATTTTTTTGTTATTTCCACTGCATTATCATTATATAAATGTCATATTTTAGTTACAAATTCCAATAGTGGTTTCAGAGACAGGTTGCACAATCAACATAACCGATTCTTTTGTATGCGATATAATGATGATTGTTTGAATAATTTAGCCTTAGTTTATATTTATTATGTTCTTGCTGAATATATTTGATGTTGAATTTGCATAAGATGTTAAGATTTACTTAGAAAGCCGTTTAGGATTTTGTATATGCGGTCTTGTAATGAGATTACAAACAATGGATTCGATTATAATTTGATTGTAAGATCCAAGTATTAATAAGATTAATACAAGTTAGGTTTTTAAAATTAGCACTTCAATCCGATTGGGGTGGCGAATATTTAAGCCAGGAGTTTGACAATCATCTTAAGGAGCGTAGAATTGTCTCACAACTTACTCCTCCTGGAATGCCTCAATGGAATGGCGTGTTTGAAAGGAGAAATCAAACTCTATTAGATATGGTTCGATCAATGATGAGTCAAACGGATCTTCCAGTCTCGTTTTGGGGTTATGCCTTAGAAATGGCAGCCTTCATGCTTAATTGAACTCCATCTAAAACGGTTAAAAAAGACACCATATGAGATATGAAATGGGAAAAAGCCGATATTGTCTTTTCTAAAGATTTGGGGATGCAAAGCTTTTGTGAAGCATCAAGTTTTAGAAAAGTTGGCACCTAAATCTGAAAAATGTATGTTTATGGGGTATCCAAAGAAAACAAGGGGATTCTACATTTATAATCGATCCAAGAACAATGTGTTTGTTGCTCGAAACGGTGCCTTTTTGGAAAAAGGAGTTTATTTCCAAAAGGGTTAGTGGAGTAAAGTACTTCTAGAAGAAGTAAAAGAACCACAAATAGTCGTTTAAGATAGAATAGATTCAAGATGACTCACAAGATGTTGTGGAGTCTGAATCTATAACAAAAGGCCCAATAAGGTCTGGTAGGACACTCCATTCATTCATTCAATCGAGCTTCGTTTTTTAAGGTAAAAACCCTATTCTTAATCGTGTATGTTGATGTGCATGGATCCTTGATGGAATTCTAGGATGAAAATTTTTTGTTATTTCTACTGCGTTATCCTTATATGAATGTCATATTTTAGTTACAAATTCCAACACCATGATCATCAAATGCATTCTTGAACACTAAAATAACTTCTCTAATTAAAATATAAAAACCAACAAACACTTAAGATTGGCACATAAACCTATTAAAATTGTTCAGCAAAAGAAATTCATAGGTGAAAACACGAGATGCACTAAATAGAAATTGTAAAAGAAATAAATGAAGAAATGATAAATTCATAAAATGATTGGGTTGCCTCCCAATAAGCGCTTGTTTAACGTCATTAGCTTGACATTGATGCATGGAGGCTTTCATGGCAGTTGTTGTGTGGGTTGAGGTACGATTCTCATAGCCTCACACATTGCCTTGCAACATTGAGTCATCGTGTCCTTAATTCGCCAAGAAAAATGATGCACCATTGAACGCTTTGTTCCTGCACTTAGTGGTTCAGACCTTACTTTTTCCTTCTTTCGCTTTTTAGTTTTTGCAACTTTTTCTTGACCTTTGTCATGGTCTCTTGAATTTGGGGTTCATCCTTCGACTTTCTTCCTGTAATTCCTGCATCACAACAAATGAAACAACATGGTCTACATCGAATGATGCATGTGATTCATGGTTGGTGCGTTGTTGAATTTTGGAGTCCATGGTTTTCACATGTTTACCTTCAACCCGAAGAGTTAAAATTCTTTCATGAACATCTATTATTGACCTATTAGTAGCTAAAAATGGTCGTCCCAAGATCAAAAACGTTTCAACACTAGATTTCACGTCAAGAACTACAAAATCAACAGGGAATATTAAATCATCAACCCTAACTAGAATGTTCTCTACAATGCCTCTACAATGCACAATAGATTTATCAGTTAACTGCACTAGCATCCTAGCTGGCCTGGGTTCTCCTAATCGCAATTTATCAAAAAATTCATATGAGATGGCATTTACAATAGCTCCTAGATCTGCTAATGCGCTATCAACATGAAAATCACCAATATAAAGAGGAATATAAAAACTCCTTGGATCTTTTACTTTTGCAGGCACCTCGCCTTTCAAGACCGTAGAGGACTCCTATTCAATGTTGGTAGGTGGCGGCACGAGTTGCTCTTTCTTGTCTTCCTCATTAAGTGCGGTATGATATGGAATTCGAGACTTGAACTCCTTTAAAGGATATGGTTGCTCGACCACTTCCTTTTCCTTTGTGGCTTTCTCTTGTTGTGGTTACTTTTCTGTCTCACTTTGCTTCTTGCCACTTCCAAAAGAAAATGCATTCACATGATATCTTCGATAGAGATAAGGAGGATATGGAAGGCGAGGCTTGTATTGATAGACTACTCTCTTTAGCTCCACTTCCTCTTCTTTGTTTTTTTCATTCTTCTCTGGAGCCCTTTTTGGTACACCATTCTCCTTCACATCACATTAGTCCCCTCCATTTGCAAAAATGGCATGTACCTACTCCTAATTATTTGTCTCTGTATTGCTCGGTAAGGAGCCCAGTTTCCTTTCAGAGTTCATCTTGGCTATTTGCCTAACTTAATTTTCAATATTATGAAGGGAGGCATCATGGTTTCGAATTGAAACCTCTTGTTTTCTTAAGGCAGTGTCTTGATTCATTAATGTTGCCTCTAGCTTTGGGAAACGAGTCTCAGACGTTTGAATGAACTTGGTCATTAGCTCTTTGAGACTAGGCTTCTTTCTAGGGTTGGTTGCTATTGTTGGAACCCTGGTAGATGGTTTTGTCTCTACTATCCTTGACCTCCCAAGGAAATATTTTGGTTGTTTCTCCACCATGAATTGTAGGTGTTATTGTTTGGATTGTTCTGAGATTAAGGAGCACTACCCATATAGTTTACAATCTTTGTGCACTCCTAGCTTCCATGTTCTCCACCGCACAATTCATAGCATGAAACTTGAGCTGGTTGTTGGACCACAGAAAGACTGTCAATCTTTTTATTCAAAGCTTCCATTTGCATTGCTAAAGTTGTCATTGCATTGACATCATACACCCCGACTGGTATAGTTGGTTAGAACGAACAGAGTGCCACTGATAGTTCTTCATAGCCATTTGCTTCTATCAATTTCTGATCAGATTCATATGTCTTATTGTTTAGAGTACCTCTAGCTACATCATCAATCATTTGTTTGGTTCCTTAGTTCAACCCATTGTAGAAAATTTGAAATTGCAACCATGTTGGCAAGCCGTGATGTGGACATCTTCTCAACAACTCCTTGAATCTTTCTTAAGTGTCATACAAAGATTCTGACTCAATCTACGCATAAGAAGATATATCATTTCTAAGCTTCGCGGTCTTGGCATGTGGGAAGTATTTGTTGGAATTCGCGGCTAAAATATGACATTCATATACATACATGGCAGCAGATATAACAAAAATTTAATGCCTTGAATTCCCCCAAGGACCCATGCACATCAACATATATAATTAAGGTTTGGAAGATTTACCTTTCACCAA
>CAODLS010189077.1:0-28874 GCA_948243855.1 Flueggea neowawraea | reverse complement strand
GGCCTACTCCATGGTCATGGACTTTCAGTTTCTGTCAGTGGATTCTCAGTTGTGCACAGATTTGCTTTGTCAAGTATCCCACGGGCGTGATTCATCATTCCAAGGCTGTTTCTCACTCCTAATGCTTCAAATGTCGTCGTTCAAGCCCCGTTTCGACTTGTTTTCATTCGATTCGTCAAGACATCATCAATTTTCCTGAAAATACAATATAAAGCATAGAAGTACCAAAACTAATGACAAACGCTCAATTCGTATTCAAAACAATATAAATTGATGCACATAAATACGTATGAATATGTGTTCATCACTTTGCTAAGAATTTCTATTTACTATATCTCTCTCCTCTACATTCAAACCTATTTGAGCTATTTATTTGCTATTTTGTTTTTCGGTTTCTGTGATCTTTAATCTGCTATATCTTGGGTTAATTTTTGTATCAAGCAAGGTCGTTTGCTTGGGGTAGTTAGGTTTTCTTGTTAAGTCCTAGAAAAACAAGAATGATTGCTAGTAGTCTTAGAAAACTAGTGGGTAATAGTTTTTTAGTTAAGCACGCAAAAAACTAGAGGTTTGACTTGCTTTTTTTGTCCTGGAAACAAGTAGTTTTGGTTGTCTAGTTGAGCTCGCAAAAACTAGTGATTTGGTTTGCTTGTTTTGTCCTTAAAACGGAAAGAGGATTCTGTCTTGCTTTGGTTGAAGCTATGCAAGTGGGAAAGAGAGAGAAATCAACACAAGAATTTAGAGTGGTTCGGCCAACCTTGCCTACGTCTACTACCTAAGTCTCACTTAGACTTTTCACTATTTTGGATGATTAATTATGACTCAATCCAACAAGGCCAACTACAAAGAGATTGATTTTTGACTCAACACCACCAAAGCCACCTTCACTTTCAAGCTAAGTGAAAACTCTTATAATACTTGAATCCGGTTCAAGAATAAACCAAGCCTAGGATCTACCGTTGATCCCAACCTCACAAACTCTCTGTTTGTAACAAGTAATTCATTCACCAACCAGATTTAGAGCAATTGAGATAAGTAGAAAGAATGAAAAATAGGCACAAATACACTTGTATCACAATAGATAACTTGATGCTATGAAAGTGATAGAAAATATTTTTAGAAGTAGTGTCTCTTATTTTCTGCACATTCTAAAATATATTTATACTTCCTTAAATATTTCTAGCCATTGTAGATCAATAGATAACCGTTGGAGTGTGAAATCAATTTGATTTTTTTTTTCCTTTTTAGTGCCCACTCGAGTGACAATAAGCTCCACTCGAGTAACTCCAATGTTTTCTTCCAATGTTACACTTTTTCCTTGACTTATTCAAGTGAGCATTTTCTC
Organism: Flueggea neowawraea; assembly: GCA_948243855.1. Classification (NCBI taxonomy): domain Eukaryota; kingdom Viridiplantae; phylum Streptophyta; class Magnoliopsida; order Malpighiales; family Phyllanthaceae; genus Flueggea; species Flueggea neowawraea. The sequence goes on along the minus strand of CAODLS010189077.1, from coordinate 27,532 downwards.
TACTCGAGTAATCGAATAATTTGACCTTTGGCATGCTTATTTCCTTCCATATTTGACTTGATTGTCTCAGATCTCATTTATCATAAAGCCCACTTACTCAAGTAACAATTTCCTCACCTGAGTAACTTCCAAATCAATGTATCTCTTGGTTTCAGCACTCACTTGAGTGACTTTTTTCCTCACTCGAGTAACTCCCATTTTTTAGCATTCGCACACTTAAGTAACTTTCATCTTACTCGAGTGACTTCAACAATCAGTGGCTTTCTAGAACTTAAACTTATTCGAGTAACTCTTGTCTTGAACCCAATCACCTTGAATTTTTGCATTCTTTTTATCACATCTTCTTACCAAGTTTTGTTCATCATCAAAACACAAAAGGTTCCAAATGTGAACCTCCATTGGTTCAACAAAAACATCGTGTAATGATTTCCTTGTTGTTCCCGCAAAAACAAGTGTTGTAAATGGTTTCCCTCCACCTGGAAGTGAGAAAATAGTGGATTAAAATTCTCTAGTGGATCTAGAGGAGTGGATGCAGGTCAAGTAGGACCGAACCACTATAAATCTTAGGCTTTGATATCTCTCTTCCCTTCTCTCTTTACTTTGCATTTGATTTATATTGTTGTGTGGATTGGATCTTTGATTTTCAACTTACTTTCACATTTAAATTTGACTCTGATTTAAAAAAAAAACTTTGTTGTTTGTTTTATTTTGCAAAAGATTTTCAACAAAGTTTTTAACTTGCTAAAAATCTAATTCACCCCTTCTTGGATTGCCATTCCTATTGAGATTGAGTATTTTCAAATTGTGCTTTAGTTTGGGGATTTAAGCTTTTGGATCAAATGGGTGTGTTCTTGAACATGGGTGACATTTTTGGCCAATTTGGATTTTTTTTTTTGTTAAATTTAAGTTTGTTTTGACGTATCTAGGTAGGAGGGACCTAGATTAACATAGATCCCTGTGGGTTTGAAGATTTGAGGTTGTTTGTTCTAGGTTCCTTAGAAATCCAAATTTGAAATTGAAATTTCTTGGAGATTTTGAGTTTGATTCTTGAAAAGGATGATGGATTCATGTTTAGAAGGTTGATATTAACCAAAGTGGGTTATTGGAATCAATTTTTACCAGTTAAATCGAAAGTTCAACTATTTGGATAATTTGACATTGATGACCAAACATGATATTTTGCATTTAGGGACCAAAATGGAGTTTGATATTTATATTTGAGAATTTATTTGAATATTTTGATATCTGGGGACTTAAGAATGATTTGGGGTGCGAAGGATTATTTTATAAGTTCGGGATATTTTGGGGTTTAGTTGGTAATTTTACAAAATTTCGAGACCAAAATGTAATTTTGCACTGAGGTGTAATATTTGATTTATTATGATAGACTTTGGTCTGAAAAGGGTTTTTGGGCGTTGGTGTTGTCAAAGGCTTAACCCTAAAGACTAAGATAATTGTACCTATCGTCTATAGCAAGTGGATCCTTGAGTACCGAGTGTCGTATCCCACAGAGACTACGATTATTAGCTACTCACTCTTCCTCTATTATCTAGCCGGCAAAATAAATGATTTCAAATCTATAAATTAACCAAGAACAAACTCAAATTAAATGATAGAATGAACGATGGGAAGATGGTACACAGACGTTGAATCCCCCTAGACCGAATTAAGTAACAAGGAATCGTTATTCAAACAATCATTCAGGCAATTAGACCGTGGAATTTCCTAAGGTATATTAACCTCTCTATCGAGTTAGCTAATGCCTAACGACTAGGTTGATTAACCGGAATCTCTTCCTAATTAAAACCCCTATCGTTGTTTTAACACTTTGCTCTATGAATTTCACTTTTAGGTTTGACCCTAATCCGGATGATTTATGTCGACCTATCTCTAAGTTTGCATGCAACTCCTCTCAAATATGAATGTTCTATCATACACAGAATCTCTCAATTGCACATGCATGAAACAATATTGGAATCGAAAGGCTAGCAACAATCAATTCAACAATACGCAATATAAATCATAATTAAGTCGCAGTCCATAAATTAATTGAATAAATAACACAATTCAATATCAAATAATCTGCCTAGGGTTTATCACATCTAGGTACACAATATAACTAATTCATAACTATAGAGAGAAGGAAAACCCATGATTGAATCCTCCAATTCTTCGCGAAATCGCTTCGTTCTTGATGCCCAATGATGTTCTCCTTTGTTCTCACGTTCTTTAGCCTCTAAAGATGTGTATTTGTGTCTCCAAGTCGGCTCCCCTTTGAATGAACGTTGAAACCCACTTAAATAGGAGATTTAGGGCGTCGAAAGTAAGACACGGGCATGGGCACGGCCGTGCCCAAGCATCTCCCGTCCATGTGCATCATTTAACCAACAAATCTGCACTTGTACAAAGGACACGGACACGGTTTCTGTCCGTGTCCAAGGCCCAAATGTTCGTGTGTTAATAAACTGTATGTGTCTTGCATGATCAATGGCTGGGTTAATACACGGACACGGCTTCATGTCCGTGAGATGGGCTCCTCTGACCTTGTGTTCAAGTTCTTGTCTGTGTACCTCAGTTTTCAAGTTCTAGTGGGTTACACGGCCGTGGACCTCCAAATTATGTCCGTGGATGTCCAGTGTTGCGCAGATGTGCTTCCTCAAGCTTCCCACGGGCGTGTTTCATCATTCCAATGCCGTGTCTCACTCCCAATGCCTCAAATATCATTGTTCAAGCCCCGTTTCGACTTGTTTTCCTTTGTTTTGTCAAGACATCATCAATTAACCTGAAAAACACAATACAAACTGTAGAAGTACCAAAACTAATGACAAACACTCAATTTGTATTCAAAACAATATGAATTGATGCACATAAATACGTGTGAATATATGTTCATCAACCATTCGCCTGAAGGTAAGCAACTGAGGCCAAACTCAATCTTATGTGCAATCCTTCACAAAAATTCTTAAAGGAATTACAATCAAACTGTTTTCCATGATCTACAACTAGTACTCGCGACAACCCAAACCTACAGATAATGTCCTTCCATACCATGTTTTCAACTTTCCTTGAAGTTATTATTGCCAAAGGCTCTGCCTCTATCTACTTAGTAAAATATTCAGTTGCTACAATAATGAGAAATTTTCTTCCTACTGTCGCTTCTAGAAATGGGCCTAAAACATCCAAAGCCCACTTGGCGAATTGACTTAGTTGAGTACACTTTGTAGCTTGGTGATGGGTGTATTTATAATTGGAGAATGCATTTGGCAATTATCATAAGTTTTCACTTTCTTTATTGTGTCCCCCATTATGGTAGGCCAAAAGAATCCCGCTCTCATGAATTTTTTTGCCAATGCAATCACCCCAAGTGTTGTCCACAAATTCCCTCATGCATCTCATATAGGGCGAGTTTTGCTTCTTCAGGACCTAAACATTTTAATAGATGCATGGTAAAGCCTCTTTTGTAAAGGATCTCATTCATTAGAGTGAACATTGCTCCATAGATTCTTATCTTCTTTGCCTCAATTGGATCGAATGGCAGCTCCCCTGTCATCAATTATTTTTGTATAGACGTCCTCCAATTCGATGCCCCTTCTTTAATTTCCAACATTTGGATTTCCTTAATGGTAGATCTCTCCAACACATCTATCTTGACTGTTCTCAATTGAGCTTCCCTATAAAAAGCCAATTTGGACAAAGCATCAACATGGTTATTCTTTGAGCGATTTATTTGCACTAGCTCAAAGCTTGTGAATCTTGTTGTCAAAGCTTGAAATTTTTCATATATTGAGCAATAACCAACTCTCTTTTTTCATATTCACCATGGAATTGTTGTATTATCAACTGTAAGTCACTCAAGTTATCAATCTATCAACATGTAGCTCTCTTGCTAAGTTTATCCCTGCAATCAAAGCCTCACACTCTGCTATGTTATTTGAGCTAGGGAAACAGAACCAAAGCGAATACATCATTACATCTTCGTTTGGGGAGATCAATACAACCCCTACTCCACTTCGTTGGGAGCATGATGCTCTGTCAACAAACATTTTCCATTCTTGCTTATTCTCTTCTAGTTTTACCGAGTCTTGATGTTGGGTGCATTCGACAATAAAATCTGCTAGAGCTTGCCCCTAGATGGCTTGGCATAGTTCAAATTGGATCTCAAACTATCCCAATTCCACTACCCACTTGGTAAGTTGTCTTGAACACTTTGACTTTTGAAGAATTTTCCTAAGTAGTTGATCAGTCAGAACTTTAATTGTATGAGCTTGAAAATATGGCCTTAATTTTCTAGATGCCATTACCAGTGCCAAAGCCACCTTCTCAGCATGAGAATAACGAGACTCAACTCCTTGTAGCACCTTTCTCACGTAATAGATTGGCTTGTCTTTGGAACCCTCTTTCCTTAGGAGGACGGCGTTAAGTGCTGCTTCACTAACACCCAAGTACATGTACAAAACTTATCCTACTTCTTGTCTGGTTAAAAGAGGAATTTCTCTTAAGTACCTCTTCAGATCTTTAAATTCCTTTTTTACATTCTTGGGCCCATTTAAAATTCTTTCTTCCTCTCAGCATTCTGAAGAAAGGTAGACTCATGTCTATGGACTTGGCTAATAATCGATTTAGAGCAACCAACCGTCCTATCAAACTTTGAACTTCTTTGACTGAATAAGGAGACTTCAGATCCAAAATTGCTTTACCTTAGCTGGGTTAGCCTCAATTCCCCTCTGAGTTATCATGTAACCCAAAAACATGCTAGATTCTACTCCAAAGGAGCACTTACTAGGATTAAGTATCATGTTATATTTTCTCATTACTTCAAACATGGTGGACAATTTCTCTACATGAGATTCGCATTTTCTACTCTTCACGATCATGTCATCCACGTGGACTTCCATGGTATTTACTAGAATATCCTTAAAGACTTTATTTATCATCCTTTGATAGGTTGCTCTTGTGTTCTTTAACCCAAAAGGCATGACTTTGCAACAGTACGTGCCTTTTTCTGTGATAAATGTTGTCTTTTCCTCATCAGTTGGGTGCATCATAATCTGATGATAGCCTGAAATGCATCCATGAAGCTCAAGAGTTCACACCCCTAAGATTCATCAACCAACTTATCAATGCGGGGGAGAGGGTATGTGTCCTTTGGACAGGACTTATTCAAATATGTGAATTCTACACAAACTCTCCATTTTTCGTTGGGCGTTTTTACCATCACCACATTCGCTAACCATTCATGGTAGTATATTTCACGTATAAAACATGCCTTCAACATATTATCAATTTCCTCTTCTAGATCTTGTGCCCTTTCTAGGGACATATTCCTCTTCTTTTGTTTGATTAGGAGTACACTTGCATCAATATTGAGGTGATGGGAAATTACCTCATGATTGATTCTGGGCATGTCTTTGGGACCACTTTACAATTTCCTCCTTGACTTCTACTAACAATTAGCTTTCTACATTCGCCAATTTCTCATCATTACCTTCATCTAACTGAACCTTGTCCAATTTTTCCACCGCTTCAAATTTCTCCTCAGGTTGTTTTTCTTCTTTCGTTGTTTTGCCATTGATTGCTAAGCTTCATTTTTTATCATGTTGGGCATCTTAACTGAAGATTCGTAACATTTTCCTGTCCTTTTTTGGTCACCCCGAACTTAGCCAACACCTTTGGGTGTTGGAAATTTCATCAGGAGGTATGCCGAGGAGACCACTACTCTCATATCGTTCAACAAGGGCCTTCCAAATATCACATTATATGCTGAGGAGTTGGACTTAACTATCATGAAAGTGACTATCCTTGTTATTATGTGAGGTTCCTTTCCCAAGATTATAGGGAGCTGCATTGATCCTACCATAAAGACAACCTCCCCAGTGAAGCTGTAAAGGGGAGTATCTGCAATTTTCAACATGTCTTATGTTAAATTCATCTTTTGAAAGCAATTCTAATATATCAAGTTCACTGAACTCCCACTGTATATTAGAATTCTTTCAATGGGATATTTGGCCACAATGGCCGAAATCACCATAATATGTCTCCTTTATCCTTAAAAGCGAAGGTGATTGGTTGCTCTTCCCCTTCCAATATTCTCACCGAGTTCACTTGATAAGCTTCCCTTGTATAAGCTTTTCTTGAGGCAGATGAGTCTCCTGCCATAATTTATCCCTGTAAGATGGAGTTTCTGGCAGGATGAGTAGGTTCATTGTCTACTTAGGGGGGTTCTTCTATCATTCCTCCTATCCTCTTGAGGGCATCTTGTTTCTTCTCTTCTGTCATTTCTTCTATGCTCATAACCTCAAAGATCTTTATTCCTTTTATTCATATATGTTCTACCATCATTCCTTCTTCCATCCCGATGGTAACCAGCTCTATTTCCCCTCTAAGCTTCTACATATATGAATCTTTCTAAATTTCCCTCTCTCACCAAGAATTCTATCTCATTTATAAAGGTATAGCATTTTTCTATAGAATGATCGTAAATGCATCTTCGTCCTTCCATATCATTCTATTTTCTTTTGGGGGATGGGTGATAAGATTGGATCCTTCAATGGCTGCTAGGATAGAAGACCTTGATTCGATGAGGGGATGATATTTCTCAAACTTAAACTTGTGGGATCTTCTCGAATTCTCACCCTTTTCTTTCTTCTTTTCAGACTCCTCCTAGGTCTTCCTTTCCTTTCTCTTGCGGTCCTTATCATCTTTGGACCCAATCATTCTCATCACTTCTGCCTGCATGATGTATTTGCTTGCAAAAGTGAACAAGTCAACCAAAGCTTTTGGCTGATTAAGGGATAAGGCTTGTTGCAGTTGTGTTGAACGAGTTCTCTGAAGTAATGCTGCCATAGCGACCCCACGTTGTAGCTCATGAATTCCTAAGTCTGTATTCCTGAATCTATCAATATATTGCTTCAAAGTCTCTTTTTCTCATTGCTTGATGCTCAATAAGTATGCAACATCCTTCTTTTGTTTGCTATGGATGATGAATGCATTGGTGAATTCTTTCTTTAATTCAGCGAAGAAAGAGATTGAGGCTTCCTTCAGACTGTTGAACCATGTTCTCACAATATCCTTCAACATCATAGAAAACACCTTGCACATGATTGCATCCTTCCAACCATGGAGAAGTGTTATAGCTTCATAATTCTGGACGTGTTCATGAGGATCTTCCTTTCCTGTGAAGGAGGGCAATAGAGGCATCTTGAACTTCTTAGGCAGTGGCTTCTCCATAATCTCATTAGTCAAGGGGTTTTATCCCCCTCGTTGTGCCTCTTCAGTTGGAACCAACTTCTTCTACTCCAGGACTTCCTCCACAATCTTCTTCACATCCACCACATCCTTATCAGTTAGCATGAAGCCTTTGGGTTTCCTGCTCTATCCATAATCTCGTTGTCCTGCTCCATCCCCTTGGTTAGAGCCTTTGGGTTTCCTCTACATGTGCTTTCCATAACCTCTTGGAACTTCTCCTTGTGTTTCTGAAAGTCGACTCTTCCTTCTTCTCTTAGAGGAACACGCCTTTATTTGATAACTCTAGGTTCTGGATCTTTTGGGATGCGAGGAAGAGGACCTTGATGATGGCTCTCTATAGGAGCTTTCTCACAAATAGTAGGGTTCTCGCTCCTGGCAAAGGCTTGTAGACCAAGTGGCAACGACATATGTGGAAGAATCTCCTTAAACATGGTCACCATTTCTATGATCATCCTTCGATTTTCCTCGTTCTCCTATTTCAATGCCTCGTAATCATTGAGAGGGACTGTAGGGTTGGCTGTCTAGGATGCTCCTACCAGACCTTGAGTTCTTGCGCCTCCATGAGCTCCCATGCCCTCATGGACTCCTTATGTTGCTTGAAGATTCGCTACGCTTCCTTGGCCTTCCTCCTCATGTTGGTCTCCCATCTGAGATCTGGTTTGCACCAACATCTTGTTGTTGTCTTCATGTTGGTTCTGTCAAAAGAAAGATTGATGAAGAAAACTCATTAGAGAACACGGCTTCTTGCTCGTGTTCCCACAGACGGCGCCAATTGTTGTTGCCTTGAACAACAATGAAGTCAAACGGTCTTCAAATCTTCACATGAATCTGCAAATAGACGAAATCAGAGGCCAATGGTTGATCCCCCGATGCCACTCTGACGCTCAAGTCAGTGGAATATTTCTGAGAAAGTTTTGACATAGTTTTGGCAAGTTATAGGCAAATGAAAGCGTACCTTTTTCTGATACAGAAAAGGTTATTTATAGATGACATAATGCAGTCTGTTGTAACCTCAAGGGATTTTTGCATGTATTTTTGAGTCATCAAGAGATGGTAACCTAATCTCTTCCTTGATTCTCTTCTATTTGAATAAGTCTTGATGAGAACGTATTTGTTTATCTTTCTGTTGAAGTCACAGATAAACGTGTTTGAGGAAATCTTCTAGAATGTGGGCCTTCTTTTTGTAGACTTGTCTTTTGGATATGGGTTCGCATGGGCTTCCAGTGCATTTGGCCTTACAAGTCTTGTTAGGCTTAATGGCTTTCGATCCATGATACATCAATATGTAATTTTTTGTTTACTTAATTGAGATTAAATTTGGATTTAGATATCTATTTTCAAAATATGTGCGAGAGTGGCACCCTGAACGAAACCCAATTCATTTTCATTTCTAACTAAATGCACTTTATTGATATTACTTTGGAAGTCATCACATGTACATGTGCGACTAGATGAGCTAAGTAACATACACGACCTTAAACTGCCAGTTCTGGTAAACAAATGCAGGCAAACGAGCTTGAGGAGTACCAAGCAAACTTTTATCCTTTTGAATACTAATTCCAAACCTCTCATTCATATCATTCAACACTTCAGAAGGACAATCCCATTCGAAAGCATGAAGCAATGCTGCCAAGTAGAAATGCACCATTCTATGAGCAAGTGGCCACCCCACGCAAGATCTTCGTCCTGCCCCAAATGGAAGCAAATTGAAGTCTTGGCCTTTCACATCTACACTTGACCGAATGAATCTTTCTGGCTTAAACTCATATGGGTTTTGCCAGACCTTTGGATCCCTTGCAATCCCCCACACATTCACATAGACAATGCAATGTTTTGGAACATTATAACCTCCAACTTCGCACGCCTCCTCTGAACGACGAGGAATTATGAGTGGAACTCCAGGGTGTAGTCGGAAGACTTCTTTCACGGTTGCTTGAAGGTAAGGGAGATTTGGAATATCACTTTCTACTACAAATTGGTTCTTGCCAACTACTTGGTCTAGTTCTGATGTTATTTTTCTGTAAACATCGTGATTTCGTAAGATCTCGGACATGCCCCCACTCAGCTGTGCTTGAAGTAGTCTCTGTGCCTGCTACTCAACTGTGCTTGAAGTAGTCTCTGTGCCTGCTATGAACACTTCCTGCAAAGATTTTTGGATTGAATTCATTGGAATGCATTGTAAAAGAAAAAAAAAGTTCACTTTTTAATAGTGAAAAAAACTAATAACCAATAAATTTAACACATTCCATATATAAAGCTATAACTAATAGCTTCTGTCATTTATTGATGAAATCTTTATTTGATTTTAACCTCTTTAATTGATATAGCATATATTTAAACAAAAAAAAGTATTGGTTCAATCATTAGATGATGTTCAAACCACAGTTTATTTGTTAGAAATGATAAATATGTGCAATTGTATATTAGGAGATATTGATAAAACTGTAAATTTAATGCTCAAAATTAAGTATTAAAAAATTAAACACTAAATTTTAAGCGTTGAAACCAGAAACAACTGAATTGATTTATAAAAATTATTTCGTATTGACTGAAAATTAAGTGCTGAAAACTATTTAGTCATACTCGGAGTTTAATATCCCCGTTTGGAAAACCACGAAAAGGTTTCTTTTGTCAATGAAAATAAATATAAAATATATGTGCATATAAAAACAAGATATTGACTTACCGAAAGCATTCCTTTGACAGTGTTTCTGGGAAGTTGATCTACTTGATCACTTGTACCCCTATAATCCAAGAGAACATCCAACAAATCTTTTTTGTCCATTCCAATTTTCTTTCTTCTCATTCGCCTTTCTTCCAACCTCTCCTCAATCAGCTTTTCATAAAAACTGTCCAATCTGTTAAAAACCTTTGAAGCTTTTCTCTTCAAACCTTGTGGATCAAATGGTTTTAATATTGGGATAAGATCGGCAATATTTGGAGTACCAATCACTTTTATTAGTTCCCAAAATGCTATCTTCATTTGTCTGCCTTCCTCTTTTGTGCTATCAAAAAGGCTTTTTGAGCATACCACATTGCTAATCAAATTGGCTAGGGCCACAAAAGCCTCTTCTGCAATATTTATTTGAGTTTTCGAAATTGAAAATTGGTAAAAGTACTTCAACAAGCCATGAACCTATAAAGAAATAGAACAAAGCATCATTTTTGATTAGCAGTACAACAATTGTAAAATTCTATATGTAATGGCATTATACTTGTGTGGGTTATAAGAAGCTTGTTCCAGTCTATGGTACTAGTCATTACAGTTATACTAATTTCTTTTTATGTCTTTTTTTGATAATAAAACAACATTTTATCATGGCAGATCACCTGCCAAATTGGAAAGTATACAGTCTGGGGAATTCAACCTCCGAAAAAGACTCGAACAAGACTACCTTCCACAACAATTTAGATAGTAAAATATGTGAACCTACGGACAAAATCAATTTTAAATATTGCTAAATTGATAATTTAATTCTTTAAATATTTAATTGGTATTCTTTTCTAGGATTAATTATTTAAATATCTTCAAATTTATGCATATTCTCTCATTTATCTCTGTTTTTTTGAAAAATTGTCGATTTTGTATTCCTTAATATAAAAATAAAAAGAATATCTACTATATTTAAGATTTAAAACATATAGGAAATTTTTTATAGGTATAAATATAATAGGAGAGTTTGTATAAATTCATGGTGTAATATAACAATATTTATCAAAATTGTGTAGTAGTACGTAATAGAGATACCTTTTTTTGCCCAACCTAACATTGATTGAATCCTTGTGCCGTCAAAAAAACACGTTGTCAAAGCTACTAATTTGAGAGAGTTGAAACATACCTCTTTTCTACGAAGTGGTTCAAATTGCTCAAATGACTTAGTAGACAAAAGCTCAGTGATCAAAACTCTCCGAAGTACTTTCCACAGAGAACCATATGGTGCAAAAATGATGGACTTGGCATCGTATGAAATAACTCGAATGGCTTCAGTGATGTTACGACTACAAATGGAACCTTCTTTAACCTTAAGCACCTCTTGTGCCATTTCAGGTGATGTTACAACTATGGCTCGTTTTAACCCTAAATTAATGCTAAATATTGGGCCATAGATCTTGGAAAGACTAAAGAAGTCTTCATGTAAGCGTTCGGTCAAGCTAGGAAGGTTTCCGAGCAATGGCCAACCGGTACGTCCCGGCGGAGCATTCTTCCAGTTTTCGAGGCGGCCGCCAAGAAGCACTCGTATGAGAAAATAGGCAACGACGGAACTGATAATTGCAATGCTTATAGAGAGAGGCATGGAAGTAATGAATGACAAGGAAGAATGAAGCCAACTCATGAAAGCCATCTTTCTATGTGCAATTTTGTTCTGAAAAAAGTGTTAACATACAAAAATTTTTATAGAGAAGTATTGGTGGCTTAATAAATTTGGTATCTTTTTTTCTTTTCTTTCTGATTTATTAACTAGAAGACAAATTTGTTTCCATATTTTAAAAGAAGACAGAACAAGAACAAAGAAAACTATTTAATTATAGAAGTTTGCAGGAATTTAAGGCATTTATTTTTGGACTTTCAACTTTCTAAATCAGATTAGGCAAAAGAGACTAGGCTACCCAAATGATCCTAAAATTGACTATGAATTTTAATGCATCCTGTATTGCTCACAAGAGATTGGGAAGTGATATTGTTGTCAGTGTTGACGGAGCGACTTCGATCCCTAGATCAGCAGCCGCCGCAGGCATTATCGTCAGAGATAAAGGAGGATTCGCTGTTCAGAAATATAAGATTTGGTTTCATGTCTCCTCTTATGGCTGAACTCCTCCAGGCTATTCTCAATGGATTGGAGTTGATTTTGGAAAAGAATTGGACACACATCTCTCTTGAATCCGACTGCAAAATGGCTGTGGATATTTGCACTTCGAAGAAGGAATGGAGTGGCCATTACCAGGCTCTGGTTAGTCGTATTCAACGTCTTTTAGCTTTGACAGGTATCATCCTTTTCCATATTCCAAGAGATTCTAAGCAGGCTGAATAGTAAAGAATGGTCTATCTTAATCTTTTGGCATTCATAATTTTATTTATTTACCTCGCCTTCTCATATCTCTTTTGTATTATGATAAGATTAAATTTTATAACCACAATATTCGTCTGTTACAAGTGAAAGTAATCAATAAAATATAATGAGGTATCACCCTCTTTCATTAAAAAATAGATCATTAATATATGGTAGTTTAATCATTTCTTAGTCAACTTTTACTTACTATTTCTAGTCTACATTTCAAGAAAATAGAAAACTTTAGACATGCCAATAAATTATGTAAAAAAAAAAAAAAAGAATCCCACAATGTTCCTATGAAGGCCTAGCAAAATCTTATGTTTTTTTTAAACTGGAATAAACTTTCATTTCATAACATTAAACAACAATACAAAGATTAATCATTAGTATAAGGATCAAAGTAACCAATCAACCAAACACAGAAACACACATCGCATCACATGAACCGCCGATTACTTTAGAAATCAATACTAGCAGACAATCAATCAACCTGCGTAACTAAATAACAAACCATAAAAAGATGGGACAAAAACACCCACACAAACAATGGGACAAAATTGGGCACCATAGTGAAGGAAAATAAACTAAGGATGTTAAAAAGTTGAAAGGGCAAGCAAGAGGGAGGCAAAGGAGGACCGGCACAGAGGAGACACCAACTAAAATGTCACCGTCAAAAAGGAACTGACAAAACTGACCCATGACCTCCAGACGAAGCCTCGCATCTCCACCACCAGACGGAGCCTAAAGTCTTATGTAATTGTTGGGGAAATGGTCATTCCATTATGAACATGGTTTCGGTTAAGTTGAGAATTATGACCATAAGTCAATTCAATTAGGTGAGTCCAATTGACTAAGTAAATGAGAAGAGCTCCTTATGTGTGTGTAGGAAGGCCCATGCAGCACTTGTACAAATAGTGTTTCTTAAACCCTTATTAAAGTTGGACATTAATCACTTAGAATATCCATACAAAAACATCACCCCTCCAGATAAAGGGAGTTTGTTCCTTTTTCTTCCACCGAGATTGAATCTCGTGTCATGTGGAGATCTTCATGCAACATCTATACAATGAAATAGTTGAGCATTCATATCTTAACAAGACCGTGATTTGCCTACAAGATCGGCATATCAACTAGATCATGTTGAGTTCGGTTTTCATGATAATGACAGCAAAACATCCATGAAAGATGAAAATGTGGGAGAATTTGGTCTGAAGAGTGTCTTACACACGTAAATGTGGAGTTAAGTGCATAAGTGCTTAGCCTTGAATTTTGGTTCATTCTCATATTTCTAGTTAAGTACTTAAGTGGTGCACTTAAGTACTTAAACGTTTAGTTGAGCTCGTAGAAGGAGACTTAAGAACGTAACGGAAGTGTTAAGTGTGTAAGTTGTTATGATTAGATGAACGTTGATGTGTGTTTCTCTTCTTGACTAACGTCTTGTTGAATTACACACTTAAAAGGAAAGCTTAAGCACATAAATGTCGAGTGCTTAAGTGATTGGTTAAGTACTTAAGATCAGAGTTAAGCACTTAAAAAAGTTCTAAAAAAGGGCAATCTTGGAAGGATGAATTTGCATGCTTAAATGGAAGCTTAAGCACGTAAATCTCTAAATATTATAAGACTTAAGCATGTAAATTTGATGATGTCAATATTGTACAGAATTTGGGTTTGTCCCACAACAGCTATATTCTTCATTCCAATAGTCACAAATGTAAAAGAGACTATAAAAGGACTTCTCCAACATCAGAAGAAGAGAGAGAAACGTTGGTTACACTTTGTTATCTTTATTTTTCATTTGTTCTCTCATTTTCCATTTTATAACCATTTTTGCTATTTTTATTTGCTATCATTCTTGGGTTGAGTTGAGCATAAATTCTATATTTTGGGAACACATCTTCTAACAATCAAAGTATTTGATTGGGGGATAGATAGGTTTCCTTGTTGAGCCTTGAAAAACAAAAGTGTGTGGTTTTCCTTATTTTGTTTCCTTAGAAAAACAAGAGAATATAGGTTTCCTAGTTTGTTTCCTGCAAAAAATAAAAGTCTTAAAGGTTTTCTTATGATCCTTGAAAACAAAAGAAGTTGTAAATGGTTTTTTTGCACCTGGAAGTGAAGAGATAGTAGATTAAAATTCTCGAAGGATGCTCGAGGAACAGATATAGATTAAGGCAGACTGAACCACCATAAATCTGACTTTGTTTTCTCCTCCCTTGATCTCTTTACTTTACTTTACTTTACATTTGGTTTATCTTGTGTGTGAATTAGATTTGTGATTTAAATTTGCTTCTGCATTTGTTTTCTATTCTATATTCAAAAAAAATTTTGTTATTCACTTTGATTTGTTAAAAGATTTTCAACAAAGCTTTAGGCTTTCTATAAACTCCAATTCACCCCCTGCTGGAGTGCTATTCTTAGGGCCAAAAGATCATGTCTCTGCAATTATTTCTGATGCATTATGAGTAAGCAAAACTGTTTATTTTTTATCTGTTCATTATATTGGTTTGGTTTGATTACACAAATGCCTTCATTTGTTATATAGCGGAACTAAAACTTATTGAATCTGTTCATACTTCATAGATTCATGTTGGTCTATTAATCTAGATTTTTTTTTTCTTATTTGTATTATATGTCAATTTGTTCATCTTGATTTATTTTTTGATCTGCTTTTGAATGGGGAGAGATAAAAGGCTATAATAAAAGTTTTGAAATTCAAAATTTCAACCCCACCAATTAGATCAACAACCTAAAATATGTATCTTTCCAGGAAACAGTGACCAGAATCACCTGGGAAGGGGACACTGTAAGCCACATACCGACATTATCCTAAAAAGAGGCACATAAGGCAGTAAGGTAAGCTCTTCTACTTATAATGCATTAAGGTTAACCTAGCTAGCCGTTAGTGGTTTGACCAATCCATGCAGCTCAATCACATAGAGACACCAAATAAAGGTTCAACTTAAGGGAAGTTGATTATGCATGTCACGATCCACAGTCGGGACCGCGGCCCATCTCGCACAAGCCTCAGTGTATAGACAATCCACCCAACTTATCCAAATATTTATTGAAAATGTTTATAAATAAAACAAAACCATATATATATATATATATATATATATATATATATATATATACAATATAGAAAAATATTGGTAAAAATATAAAATCATCAGAGGTATCCCAAAATACAAAATGTGTGGCCCAGTATCCCAACAGTAGCCCGATGTGAAGCTCTAACGACTAAACAAAAGTAGAGTCCGAACAATGGGCACTCACTATAGAGAAGAAGTGTCTCACTAGGATCGAGGTACGGATCAAATGCAGAGCATCCAAAATGCCACCTGTAAAAGAGGTTTAACATAGACAACATAAGAAAAAATAATAAGAATCCCTAGTGAGGAAACAACACTCCAGATCACCTCATATGTGCCTCACAAGACTGTTTTGAAAACCCTTTAAAAATATCGCACCCATACATAGATACCATATAGTATACACACTAGTACATAATACATTTTCTGAAATTCGTTTTACCAAAAACGTTCACATTCAGATCATATAACAAGCATTCAGACAGTATATATATATATGGATTCATAGTACGAGACTAGTATCAATATCCATAATAGCAGTGTGGACTCTGCCACCTGACTTCTCAATAAACGCGTATATCTGGCTAGATATACGTTCACCCAATTACCCTAGTAATTAGGGCCTTGACAAAGCATTGGTATACCAAAAGTTACGTACCCCGTAGTTAGGTGTCCCCATATCAAAGTGTTATATACATAATATTGCACAGTCAATCATGCATCATATTTTCCTTTATTTCATCTTATACAAAATACTCTTGTATATATATACCAATATATACTTTAGATTTTCATAGCAAAACATTGGTTATTAATAATCACATAATCCCGATTATTAATTAACCCAATAATTATTAGTCCATTTCATATCATATCCAGACATATCAAAATAACATACTCGATTTTGAAGACACAGCATATGTGTCTAAAGCTGTCATTTCATTCACCTGGTATCCAAAGCTGAGGACCCAGTCAAACACCGCTAGTGGGTGGCTGCTCACACTGGCAAGCACATGAAGCTGTGGCAGATACAACACAACAAACATCAAGATATGGTATGGTACTGTGGCAGTATTGAATGTATGCATGCAATGCAAATGCCATCTAACCCTAGGCAGCACCAAGAACTTATGCGAAAAATACTCAAACTCTCAATTCGATCCATACACGTCCAAACAATCACCCACATTGGCTGCAAACAGCCTCCTAAGCAATAATCTAGCCTCAGATCCTATAAATAGCCTCAATATCATCAAGAATCTCAACCCTTAAATTCAGATTTCTTGACCCCATAGACACAAATCATCAAATCTCAACACTCAACTCAATATCCAAGTATTTCTAACTCCAATCCATCATAATACATTAGAAACAACTCCAGATCTGATGAAAAATCCAC
The DNA here is from genome assembly GCA_948243855.1 of Flueggea neowawraea. Classification (NCBI taxonomy): domain Eukaryota; kingdom Viridiplantae; phylum Streptophyta; class Magnoliopsida; order Malpighiales; family Phyllanthaceae; genus Flueggea; species Flueggea neowawraea. The sequence goes on along the minus strand of CAODLS010189077.1, from coordinate 10,748 downwards.
CAAAATCCGAAACCCTAACTCAGAGTAAACCCATTTCGTTCAAACATGAAATCTCTTAAAACCGAAGCTAGAATCGCATGGTTACAATCTTAACCAATCATAATCTACCCATACCTAACTTCCTTTACAACAGAAAAGGAATATATGAACAAAACCCCAATATTCCTTCAACACCCTAGATGAACAAATGTGGCAAAATAAGGAAGAAAAGAAGAGATTCACGGACGATTCTTACCTTAAGAATGGAAATGGAAGTACTGAGGAGTGATGGAAAGTGCAGAAGAGTATATGAGGGAGTAATTTCGGTGGTTGAGATGAGTTATGACAGAAGAGAGTAGTGGGTGGGTGTATTATAGACCCTCAGAACTGAAACGTAGCATTTCACTTAAGTCGCTCAGACCTGGCACATCTACGTGTGTTGTGCCCCATTATACGGGCACTGAACAAGGAGTTGCATGCGTAGACAAGGCTTCAGCGTACGCAGATGGCGGATCTGATGACTTTCCATTGTCATATCTAAAATCAACGTGTGTTCTACCATGTGTTATGCACGTAGATCACTATGCTTATTCATGATTCAAGTCTGAATGACATCCAACATGCACAGATGTCTCCAACGCATATAGACGTGCGCAGACACAATCACGGTCTGACTCAGACATCGATCTATGCGCATTGAACCTACTCTAGTGCACGTAGATGACCTTTTGACAACAATTTATGTGCGTAGAACTATCCTCAACGCAGACAGATGACCTTCAACGTGACTTGCACATACAACACCATCCCTAACATTCTCGATCAATGTTAACACCTCAAAACCCCAAATTTCCCTGAAGTCTAGACAGAATACCATCGGATTCCGGTCAAAACGGACGGGATATTACAATGCACTAAGTAAGCACATTGTAGACCTACAAAAGAGAGACACATTGCAATTCCCACAATGTGTATGTCATACAGTTATGATGATTGTACAACCATATAAACAACAAGGTTCTATAGTGAGGGTAGCTACTTCAGCGCTACAATGAAAACTTGGACCTATCTTCCATGTCAAACGCTTATGGTTCAATCAGGTCTGCTGTAATATCCCACTGTTCCAATCAATCTTCTGTAGCATTCCAACCAATTCAGATAAGATCTCCAGTGAAACCTCGTTCAATTTTGAATAATCCTAGCCTCTTCCCAGTTCAAAATTTTTGAAGGTTTGAGATGATGGTTAGGTGTTTTACATGATAATTGGATGTTTAATGATGTTTTGGAGTGATTTAGGACTTTTGGTTTCGATGGTGTTTGATTGGATTGAATGGAAAAAGTGTAAGAAGACAAATTTTAAAGGAACAACCCCTGGTGGTCGACCCATGGATTTGGTAGTCGACTAATAGGTAGTCGACTGGTGAAATGGGGAGTCGACTGGTGAAGAACATCTTCACTAGTCAACTACCATATTTGGGTAGTCGACCGGCGAGTCACAAATCTATAAAAATACCCGTCGAACCTCATTCGGCCTCACTCTATTTTCACCTCTCTCTCTCTCTCCCAAATCCATCTCTAAACATCTTCCATTGTCTTTCGTCAATTCCTTTTGATTCCTTGAGGTAAGAACTCATCTCTACTCCATCCTTTTCTTCTATTTCATGCTTAGAACACATTTTGATTTGTTGAATTCAAAAGTGGCAGTTTTGAATATTGGGTTTGATTCTGATGATTTCTGATGAAATGAGGGTTAGAGAATGTTATATTATGATAGATTAAGGTTGAAGGAACATAGATTGAGCTTGGGTTTGCAAGATTTGATGTTGTTTTGAATGGACTAGGGCTAGGCTCGGGTTTGGATGATTTTTTAGCGATTTTGAGTTGTTTTGATGAAACCAATTGTAGATTTAAGTTCCTAAGGTTAATTAGAGTCAGTGTAGGTGATTGGAATCTGTTTCTAGAGGTTAAATCAAGAGTTGGATGTTTTAGGGTGATTTTCTGTTGAAAGGACCAAAAGCTAAATTTTTAAATATTTGAGGATTAGGCTATGGTTCTGAATTTCTGGAGGACTAAACTTGAATATTTGGCATAATTGGGGTCTAATTTGTAATTTTGAGGATTTACGGATAGATTTGTAATTTTTGAGAGTTTGAGAATTTTGATTACTTAGGGGATTGAATTACAAATTTTGAAAAGTTTAAGGATTAATTTGTAATTTTTTGAGGTCTTAAGAACTAAAATATAATTTTACAAAAATTGATGGACCATTATATAATTTTACAAAATATTCTTTTCTTGAGACAATAGCGTTAGATCTTCGATTGAAATATGATTTCTAACATTAACGTCGGTTAGAGCATGCATTGCATTGCATACATTTTCGGAAATGTCACAGTACAGTATTTGATTCCATTGTAATAAATTTTTGTTATCAGTTTTGTTCGACTTCCGTAGAGGCCAGCCATTCACTAGTGGACCGAGGCTTGGATTATTTTGCTCAGTGTCTATGTGAGTGGATAGCAACTTTAGACAGATAGGTTATGTCTCCTAAAATCATATGTTTTTGTTGTGCTCCGACAATGGAATGTAATCCAGACTAATAAATGGTTGAGAGATAATAAAATCTCATTTACATGAAAACTCTGTTGTGAAAATATGTTCTGAAAATTTCAATGTTTCATGTAAATATTTTATTTAAAATAAGTATATTTTATGTATTAAGTATTCCGTTTTCTTAAAAATTGAATATGTTTCTATAATAAGTTTTTCGTCTGAAATTAAGTATGATGTCCAAGATAAAATACTTTGTTCAGTAATTTTAAGATACTTTTTGTAATAAATATTATGTCTAAAAGTTTGATAGAATTTCTGTAAATATTTTGTGTATTTTGTATGCCATTTGTTTAAGTATTTTTACATATTTATGTATTAAAATACTTTTGAAAAATATTTTCTTAAAATATTTTTTGAAAAATATTATGTTATGAGACACCTATGATACGGGGATAAGTGTAGCATTTGGTATACCAATGCTTATAAGTTACCTATGTGACTATTTTTGCCTAAGTGACTAATTTGTGCTTGAGTGGTTATATCATGTGCCTGAGTGGTTAATCCATGCCTAAGTGGCTATTATAGAGTCCGGGTGACTATCTATCAGCTCCTGGTCCCGTAAGATTTTTGAGTATTTTTCTCCGCAAATGTTTGAAAAATAAATATATTTTTTGGTAAATATTTTGGATAAATAAATATTATTTTCAATAAATGTTTTGATAGTTAAGTATTATATTTATTTCATATTTTGAAGGTAATTCTATTTATTTATTTTTTATTTATTAATTAATCCTTGGGTTTGCCTATTGTTTGTTGAGGGTGTGAACATTTTCAAAATGAATTTAGAAAAGTATTACTATATGTAGAGTGTATATATATGTATTTGTATATTGCATGTGTTAGTTTTTGTAAACATTTTCAAAACAATTTGTGTGAGACCCAACGCCGATTTGGAGTGTTATCACTCACTGTGTTCTTACCCCTTTCCTTTTTTCGTGTTTATTTTTATTCCATTTTTAGGTTTGTAGGAAGAGGTTCTTCATTTTTTCTAGCTCAGTGAGGCGTCTTTGTTACAGTGAGTGCCCTATTGTTCGCGCTTGAGTTTCAGTTATATTAGATGCTCCATACCGAGGTGTGTTATGGTTTTGTATCTGAATATATATATACATATTTTTAACGTATTTTACTTATAATTATTTTTATCATGATTTTTATTTTATTTTTATTTAAGAATATTATTTTCTAAAAACTGTTGTACTTGATAAATTGTTTTAAAATGGTTAATAAGATGAATAACAATAAGAATTCGGATAGAGGTTCTGTTCTCCGAGGCTTGTGCGAGATGGATCGGCCTTCGGTTCGGTTCGCTTTGTATGCCGGTCATGGTCCAAAAATGGATCGTGACATTTGCCACATGTTATATGGGATGTGTGGCTTCACCTCGATCTGAAATATGGCAAAAGTGAGGAAGAAGCATGTGATGATGCATGTTCTACGTGATGACGCTTGAAACTCCCTCCACATGGAATGTGCAAGTTCCTACCCCGTCATCTAACCACCAAAAATTTCCAAAATTTTTGGCAGATTTGAAATTTATATTTTTCTAGAGCTTTTGGTAGATTTTGCAAAAAATTTCAGCATGGATAATTTTCTTTTCGAATTTTAAATAATTTGAAATTGTTTTAAAATTATGTAAATTGCGTTTTTTGCCATGTATTTTCTCAAAATTAGTTTTGATTTTTAATTGCATGTATGGATCTTATTTAGATGTTTGAGATAAGAATCCAATAATGGTAACAAGCATATATGTATAGAGAGACAAGCAAATTAAGATAAGATTCACTCTTATCACCCATATTGACTAAGTCATTGGTCCAACCTAGAATTTCATGGGAACATGATTACTTAAAACTCAATGAGAGACCTTTAGAGATTCTAGAAAGTAAGAGTATTTAAGATTGCTTTGATCAAGGTTGCTCCATGATCATGAAAAGTAATTGCAATAAGGGATGTGATCATTGTATGGTTGTTTGTCTAATAAAATTCTTGAGGTGTTGGTAAACCCACTTATGAGTTCTATCTAACACATTAGGCAATAGTCTACTTTGTGTTTTAGTAGCATATATGGAGTGAAGACCATACTAGTCTAGCATTAATTGTTGGTCAAATTACCATGTTGTTAACTTGTATGCTGACATTGTGATTAATTGCTTGGATTACATGTTGGTTAAATAAATGTTGTGTCTTCAATTTATTGTGTTTAGCATATAGTTGTGGTTATATGCCTTGCAATAATTATTTATTGCCAAATTATTAAGTTTTCGCTTGATAATCAAGATGACCAACATGGATTACCTTAAGTCAAGAAAACTTTAAAAGTGAATTTAAATAATCATAATTTACTATTCGTGAATCCAAATAGTTATTTGCCTTGAAATAATAATTTATTGCTTTTTTTTTCCTTTTGATGTGCAATTTTTTGTGCTACAATTATTTGTATTCATCACTACTTGTAAAATCGATTGATGTTGATCTAGATGAAAGACATTAAGCTTAATCGACAATAATCATAAATCCTAGAACATGAAAATCCAGCATATAAGGTAAGAGCAAGAAGCTTTTAATCTCTTGGTTATTGTCGAACTCGAGGATGAGAAAACCACTGCTCCGAAATCAAGATATCTATGTGCGTGGAAGAAAGAAAATTCCACTGCTCTGATCATCTTAACATAAAGGATGATGTAATCACTTAGTTATTTTACAAGTTTCAAAGGGTAGTTAAGGAACAATTGGGTTGGTTGGTCCTAAATAAGCTGGCAATCTTTGACCATCAAAATCGATACTTGTTGGAATTGTGCTAATCATGCAAGTATAGGCATATGACCTATGTGATTAGAGAGCTTAGTGATATTGGTAATTATCTAACCAAGGACAAGGATGAAGATGTTATCCATTTCTTCTATAGAAGGTAGAAGCATTTCGAGCTGCACTTAAGTTCATTAGGAGTGAAAGACTAGGCAGAATTTTATAAGGATCCTATAATATGAACAATGCAAACATTTTACAAGTGAAATGTATCAACTTCTAAAGGTGCATTATGCACTAGGCGTTGCACCTTTGAGGGTATACCACTTAAGTTCACGCAAGTGAGAAGTATATATCTTATTCAATGTTCCTAATTGAATTTCCTCATTTATGGACCATTAATTTAGCCACAAGGATGCACATGATGAAGGATGAAGAAGCCTTTATTGAATTCCAACAAGTTCCAAAAAGGTATGAGATGGACATGCAAGGAATAACTCAAAAGCGAAAGTTATAGGGATTTAGCATGTATGAGTTAAGATTTGCACAAAGGCCAAACCTTTATCTTGAATTAAATTCTATCGTGATGTTATTGAAGCCTAGATTTAATATGTTTTTCAATGATAACAAAATTTGTTGAATTATGTTTGAGTGAGGACTACTATGGCTCTAAGGAATGGTTTCATAGTTATGGGTGAATGTGCTAATTATTTGAAAACCTTTTTCTTTCTCATTGCTAATTCACATCGACATGAGGGATAGCGTGAAGCCAATGAACACATTAGATAAAATTCAGTAATGTGAGAGTGTTAGGTGATTTTGTAAGCCCAAATTACCTAATTGTGTGTATTGCATATAGGAAAAACTAGTCAAGAAACCTTTTAGAAAGGAAATTAGAGATGAATTCTTGTTACTATTAATCCCATCTGATGTTTATTGTCAAATGAATGATAGGGCAATGATAGGGCTTATCACTTCATCACTTTTGCATATATAAATGCGGAAGATACGTTCATATCTATTTGATACTTTATAAGTAAAGATGGTCAAGTTACTTCTTACTTCTTATAAACCAAGTTGAGAATCAAACAAATCTATAAGGATTGATTAAAGTCGTGAATGTCTTTAAAATGAGTCCAAACTTTTGTGTAGTAAAAAGGGAACTGAAAATAAGTTGTGAATTCCCATAATTTACAAAAGACAATGTAGCAGAGAGTAAAAGAGAACTCTCTTTGATATGGTTAGAACTATCATGATAAAGGCCACTTACTTTCAGAAGCCATATGCCCTCAAAATTTGTTACTTATACATCTCTTAAAATGTGGACTAGTCAAGACTATGACCTTAGCCACTTAAAATATTTTAGATGTATTGCTTATATCCACGTACCTTGGTCAATAAGGACCAAGAAGCTAAAGTTGTTAGATACCATGCTCTATCAAAATAATTTTTTTTGTGGGACAACGAGAAAATGGCATAGTAACAGATTAAGAGATTTCACATTACTAAGGGAATGGATTTCTTAAACTGGGGAAAAATGAATCAAGATTTCAGTTTCTATTAGAATTATGAAATTGAATCATCAAGATCACTCTATCCTAGTAAGAGAATTCTTGATGAGGAGGAGGAAGGCCATACACATGCACCTGTTAATGCAATGTTCCTGATCTCTTGACTTCAATGGTAGCTTGGTTGCATTTCTAGTGGGAGTATGAAACTTAATTCCAGTGATAATTCCCATATGGAGCTTGAATCCAATGTGAACATTTCGCATTCATGAGATGAACATGTATTATGTATTTATCAAAATTTGAGAATGGTTATAAATATAAGGGATACATTCTCATTGTCTGAATTAAGACTCCAGGGATCCAAATGAACAAACTTTAACTGCCAATAAAACAAAGACCAAAAGGAAATTAAACAAGGTATTGCAAGGGGAATCTCAACATTAATCATCCTTGGTTCCACACAACGGGCCAGACACAAAATCATCATCTCGGGAATAAAAAATCTAATTGAAATCGAGCAAGGTGTTACAGTTTGGGTCAACATTGATTTGGGGTATAGACCCCTTACTTGTAACTTTTTTTTTGTTGTGGTTGCAGGAAATTTTCGATAACTCCTTTGTTGCACAAACTGAACTTTCTTTCATGATGTATTGACTATTTGGAGTCGACAAAATGCTCTTGGCAATCCAAACCCGTTGCTATTGTGATCAAATTTAGATTAGAGATGCTCAAAGATTAGAAGATGGCATGTAACCTTGTTTCAGTTGAGACTGACGTTAATGAATAGTCCCATGCAATGATGCTAACGTCATTAATGATAATCAGTTGTTTAACCTGCATTTAACACGTTGGGGAGCACCAGGTAGGGGTTGTTTAGAGACCAATACTAAGAACAATTCATTTGGACAAACAAAATACTGAGTTTGATTTTATGTTAATGGATTGTGAAGGCATGTGTCTGAAAGCTTAGCTCTGGTCTATACAAGGTGTTATCGAGCCAAATGATGCCGAGGGAATTTGTGTTTGATAAGCTCTCTCTTGGATAAAAAGAAAGAAATTAACTCGCATCCAAGTGGAGACAGATTGTCAAAGGCTCACTTCTGCTTTTTATTCTAATATTTTCAATTATGATTTTTCTATTTTTTCATGTCTTGTTTCCGGTTGTAAACTCTTGCTTATGGCATCTTTAGATGTTATATACATCTAAGGGTTGATGAGTCTGTCACATCAGCAATCGACTAAGTCTGTATTCATCATAATATCTCTTCCTAATGGTTAATGTTGGAAAAAGCGGTCCGCCCATGACGGATGAACCAAACTCGGTGGGTCAATGTGTGAACCGGGATGATGGACAGAGACCAATTGGCGAGCCCAATTGAGATGGGCCCATAAGGCCCATGTGCTAAGCCCATTGGGCTCAAGCCCATTTAAGGGCTTATAAATATGAGTGAGGAAAGAAAAGAAAAGGAGAGGAAAAAAGAAAAAAAAAAAAGAAGAAGAAAAAAAAAGAGGGAGGGAGAAAACATTTCTCCCCTCCCTCCATCTTTAGATGTTATATACATCCGAAGTGGCATCTAGGCTGCGAAACAGACGAGCACTCCCGTTGACAATTCGACCGTAGTTTGCTCCCAAGACCAACATAGTCCCGATCCTGAACTTGATGTCTTCCGCTGCTGGTTGGGTCGAGCTTCTACTGGAATTGAGGTAGGTAACTCGAATCTACTATTATATATTGTTTATCTGTTAAACCAGTAGCTAGATTCCTTTAGTGGTATCAGAGCGGAGAACGAATTTTGGATTATGATTCAAAATTCTTGTTGGCCTCTCTCTGTTATGCCTACAGTAAATTTCTTGTATTCAACTTTTTGTCCCGAATGTCGTTTTTGGTTCAAGTCCGTCCGAAGCCGAAAACTGAAAGTTGGATTTTCAAATTTTGATAAAATATTTGAGATCAGCGACCTAAAAAACATTAGTTGCTCAAGTTTCATTGCAAAATTATATCGGGAAGGTCGTCAAATCGACGAAAATTTGTTCAAAAAATATTGAGTGAGAAGTTTACAGATGAATTTTTCATCTAATAAGAATGGCGAGGTTGCGAGTTGTGATTCATCCACATGGCTCACTCAGAACGCAACACTTGGCAGAGCAATAATTCGGTCAAAGTTGACTGAGACATGGACCACTCATCGATCGACATGTGTCACATGCGGACCATGTGAACTGATTGTCGGTAACCAATCACTGCCTGACACGTGTCATATTCGACACGTGGCCTAAACAGAGGTTGACATGTGGTAGAAGCTTTCAAAAGAAATTATGGATAGACATGCCACGTGGACTAATGAGAATCTTCCACGTGTCATTATCGCCTCGTGGCATCCACGTCACTGTGACACGTGGCAGTACAACCATGTGTCACAGACGTCACATGTGGCATCCACATCATTAGATTTTGGACCAATAAAATTGGGACACGTGTCAGCATGGCACGTGTCTCCATGTGACTGTGACACGTGTCGGCATTCTCGAGTTGCGCGTGTCTTCCACGCTCAGCGCGTGATTGGGCTTGGGATGGACATGTGGCGCGTGTAGGCGCGTTACCCGTGTTTCGACCTCCAAATTTTGTAAATTTTCTACAGAATTAAAATTTGGATTTTTCTAGAGTTTTTAACATATTTTTCACAATTTTTTGAGTTCCAAAACTATTTTTTTTCCAAATTTTTTGGATATTAAAAGTGGTTTAAAAATTGTGAAAAATGTGTTTTCTGCCAAAAATTATTTTAGAAATTAGTTTTCAAAATAATTGATTTTAAAAACATGCAAATATAGTTCTCATTTAGATAATTGAAATGAGATTTCAATTATTTGGGGAATACGCGAGTGCATATATACCTTTTTATTTGTAATTTATTACGAATATGTGAATGAGGTAAAATCATGTCGCATCGAAGGAAGTGCGAATTAAGGGAGAATTTGTACGACTCCCAAAACGAGTATTTTGGGTTGTGGCGGTTGTAAAGAAGAAAATAATTGTGCATAAGTGCACACAGGTGATGAAGGTTCGCTTACTTCATAAGAGATTATGATTCTCATCACCAATATTGGTTAAAGGTATTGGTACATACTAGAATTTTATGAAAACATGATTCCCTAAGTATCTTGGAAAGATACTTGGAGATTCTTGAAAATAAAAATATTTTGTCATTGGTATGCCCAATATTAGACCATGATCGCGAAGAAATATCATGAGAAGTGGTAGATTCACTTTAAAATCGTTTGATTTATAGAATTCTTTGAAAAGTTGGTACAACCACTTTTGAATTACGTTCTAACATATTGGATTGTGGTCCATTATGTATCCAAATTGGTAGGTATAAGCTTAGTGCTATATGGATTTGAAATTATATTGAGAATATTTAAGCATTATTCAAGTGTTAATGCTAACCAATGTTAATGTACGTGTATTAATATTGAAATTGATTGTTTGGATATCATGTTGGTTCAATAAATGATATTGATTTCATTTATTATTTTTTGGCTTATTGTTATGTTGATTTGTCTTAATTTAATATACAATATTTTATATGTTGAATATATTATCCAATTATTGAGTTTTTCTAAATAATTGAGATGACCAACATGGATTCTCCTAAGCCAAGTAGACTTTAAAAATGAATCCAAACAATCATTATTTACTGTCTATAAAATTAAATATAGTATAGTTAATTATTAAAATCGAGATAGTAAATGTGCACCTAGTATATATTTCGATTCAAAACTTAATAAGAGGTTATGCTAGTTTAATTTTGGTTGGATAATAAATATATGCGTATCACTATGACTTACTTTTGTGCAATTATGTCTTTTTATTTGTCATTTTATTTATGATATTCATTGCTT
>CAODLS010189051.1:0-15127 GCA_948243855.1 Flueggea neowawraea | reverse complement strand
TAGTCACGTATTCGACCAATAACTTCAATGGGGTGATCTCCCTGCTGGGTTTCTTTGCAGGCTTGGTTAGGGTTTGGAGTTGGGCATGGGTTTGGGGTTCTTGCTGACGTGAAATTAAGGCGTTTTGACTGTGGAGTCCTGAAAGCCGATTGAATCTTGGAAGCTGAAGTAGGTGTTGGAACCATTTTTCCAGAGAAATTCAGGAGGTAAATTAGATCTAGTTCTGCAAATTATGCTTCTTGTCAATCAAAGAGAGAGGGGTGAAGAAGAAGAGTTGTTCTTGGAATGGAAAGAGAGAGAATGGAGAGAAAGTGGGGAATCAAAAAAGGAGTGTTTAGGGTGTTTTTGAAGTTTTGACTTTGAATTAAATGTAGCCGTTATGCCTGGTGGATTGTAACGGCTATATTTTTTTGTGGGCATTGGCTGGAACGGTTCACAGGCGAGTAGGGTGATGACTTATAAATGTGATTTGGCTCGTCTCGTGAGCTGACCGTACTATAATTCTTAAATCTTAATTAACAAAAACCGACGACGTCAAACTACTTGTTCACCCTCGGATTTGTCTGAAAGTGAGGTATAATTTGCGAGTAATAATAGGATTAGTAAAAAATTAAAAATACCCACCAGACAAGTATGTTAATTACTTAATTGCTTGTTGATAATCATGGCAGAGCTAACCGTTAGGAACATGGAAGATAACCAACAACCATCGACTACATTAGAATGGTTAAATCATATATTATTAATACAACGACTACATTAGACGTAGTTAATTATGACAAACTCGGGGCTAGGTAGGTTTCTTTCAGATTGTCAGGGGATGTTAGTTCAAGCATTTTACCAAGGTACCATGATCACAGATAGCCGTTTCTAGTTGAGTTCATCAGGTACAACAGAAGCATTTTGCATCATCAGACAAAAGCGTTTGAGTTCTGTCAGCTTCAAAAGGCTAGTATGCTTATACAACTTGGGGGAAATCAATTTCAAAACCAATCATTTACAATTGTATAATACATGTACATTGCTCATCCAAGAAGCAGTTCATTTGGCCTTCCATATGTTCCATAGTGAACCCGGAAAATATGGCTTGGGCATCGAAGTCGAATACATCTTTCTCATGAAACTTGAATTTCACCGGATGGTGAAAGCATTTCACTGGAACGAATCATGCGATTACAAAAACTCTAAGCTCACCTCTGTCTCCTCTGGTGATTCGCATATCAGCATCGAGGAATATAACTTCAAATTCACCACTTCCAGTATTATACAGAGGCCTTAGTGCATCAGGAATTCGTGGTATCTCCAATGGGGGAAGTTGTGACAAGTTCCCAGTTGTCTTCACAGTCGTTTTCTCAAATACTATCTTAATCTTTGCAGATCCTATGATAAATACAAACAGAAAAATTTGATTAATGCAACATCACTGGCAATAACAGCAATGATAAATGAGGAAAGGAGAAACGATTCACAAACACACACCTATGAGTTCAAATTTGTGGGCTAATGTGGCGGTCACTTCAGCAGGAGGGAGAGGCCATGGCGCACCCAACTCTAGCTCTACTATATTGTCAAAATCTTTGCTTACGACATCAATTCGTTGGAACACCTAATTTCGCAAACCTATTTATCATTCATCCGAATAAAGAAAACTACATTCTGAATTCAGTAATCGAAATAATTCATGCATGCTAATAGAAAACCTGGCCGAGAGTTATAGGGAGCAGCCTTCCAGTGGGAGGTCCAGGGCGACTACCACCTAGTGTGCGACCTGAGAACGCACTGCTATATATGAGCTTCCATCTCCCTTGCAACTTATCAATATTATTTGAGAGGTCTACTAGTCCTCCGGCAGCTTCAACCTCCTTGGCAGCATCATCTGCCTTCCTTAAATCATCTTCGCTAGCAGCAAGACCTCTGTTGAGTCTGGAAATAATACTCAGTGAATGGCAATAATCAAGGTAAGCAAGACCAATCTTAAAGAATAGAACTACAAAGCCACTGCTACTCTTACCTCAAAATTGACTACAAATTGCTTTTCTCTTTAATCTTGGGAACCTAATAAGACATTCACAAGCAAAACGAAAGGTAGGAACTTTTTCCTCTAATATATGCAATTGCTAGCAACAACAATTTTATTGGAATACCTCCATGAGGAATGTTATTGGTTACATTTTTCCTAATTTCCGCAACAATAATGTAGAATTCTTAATTGATTATAACAGAGAATTTAATTCCAGAAATTAGAAGCTAATCAACTGTATGATACTTCTAAACACACATATATAAGCTACAGAACTGAACTAACAGGATCATACAAAACCAAAATCAGTAAAAAACAAAAAAGAAATTCACTAATTTACAGTCATAAAGAGAGAGACCAACCAGCAAATTAAGCTTGAAGGGAGAAAGGAACTGGCTTTTATCTTCTTGAGGCGGAGGAGGAGGTGGGTCCATAACAGACACCTCATCAACCGTTGAATTTACAACCACACTTCTCGGCTGGCGACAATTACGATCGTTCACGGACACACGACGCCGTCTTCCTCCTGAAAATGTGGCGGGCAACCCATTTATAGTGGAAGAGTGGAAAGGGAGTGATGTTGGGGAGTGAAGAAGAAGAGAACTTGGAGAAGCCATGAATCAGTTTCGCCTCTGCTTAAAGCTTCTTTCTTTTGTGGCCAAATTCATTACAAGAACAGAAAGTGAAGCGATTTTTAGTTGGTTTTGCCTTAAATCATCGGATGATTCGGGTATTTCTGTGGAATCTTCTTGCGTTGCCCTTTCGTTTCTGGCCAGGTATCTGCCATGTGGGTGCCACTCTGGCACTTGCAAGATTTCATTTGCGCATCATCCAACTTCCTACGACATGTCGTATAAAACCTCTTACTGATTATCTCGCGACAAGTCATTCATGCGCCCACCCACTACCTTACGAATTTCAAAACTCAAGATCGCCTTCGTTTCCCTCCCAAAATAAAAACCCTAAAAAATTCAGATCCAATTTCAATTTTGTTTCCTCCACAACCAACGAAACATCACCTCTCTCTCTCACCACATCTCTCTCAAAGACAGTAAACAGTTCGTTTACTTCTCCGTATTAAATCTTCAATCTTGTCCAATGTCGGCCTTGTCGACACACCGTTCAACTCGAAGCGGCGCTGGAGGTCCCAGAAACGGCTCTATTCAAAAACCCACAACCCCAATTTCAATCTCCGACCGAAACCCTAATTCTGTTCTCAAGAAATCATTCTCTGGAAAAGAGAACCTCGGGTCCAACACTCGCTCACTCAAGCCCACCATTCGTTCCCTGCCACGTGTCGACAAGGCTGCGGTGGCGGCTGGGAGAGGAGACGGAGGTGATTCGCGCATGCGCTGGTCGACGTCGTCGGTGCCAAGAGGTAGGAGTCAAAGTCCTTCTGAGTTTATTAGGGTTTTTAGGGATATCAAGGTTTCTAAGGGAGAGGGTGATAATCGAGCGGTGCATAGTGCAGGGAAGAGTGGGAATAGGAAGTTTAGGGATTCTACCGATGGTGAATTAGAGAAACTAATCGGAAATGATTCGAAAGTTGGGGACTTTAAGAGTAATTCGAATAGGGTTAGGGTTAAAGAAGTTAGTCTGAGCTCAAGTGTGATGAAATCAAGCGAGGTTGATGATGCACACAACTCAAAGAATGCGAAATTTGAGTACTTAAGAGTTGCGATATCTGATAGTTCTCGAGAATCTAGTCAGAAATCTTATGGTAAGTCAAAGGTTTTGGAGAATTTGAAAGAGAAAGGAATGAATGATAATGCAGTAGGCAGTGCTATTGGTATAAAGTATCCAAGTAAGCTTCATGAGAAGCTTGTATTTTTGGAGGGGAAAGTGAAAAGGATTGCGTCCGATATTAAGAGAACAAAGGAGATGTTGGATGCAAATAATCCTGATGCATCTAAGATGATATTGTCTGATATTCAGGACAAGATTTCTGGTATTGAAAAGGCAATGGGGAATGTTGTGGGCGGTGATTCATCAAAAAATAATGTAAATGATGTTGGGCAGAATAAGGTTGCTGAAATTGGTGAAACTAAGGAAGTAGATAACTTTAAGAGTTCTGTTAAGGGCTTAAACAATGAGGAGCTTGAAGCAAGACTTTTGTCCCATCACAAGTTACTTAGAAATCGGATATCACTTAAGGCATCGTCAGCTATGTCAGGGCATTCTCAAAGTGATGATGAACCTAATGTTGTTGAATCAAAGGGTGATTCAAAGGTGGAAGAGAAGTTATTGAGCCCCATTGAAGAGAACCCAATAGCACTAGAATTCTTGGCTTCTCTTAATAAGGAGAATCCTAAAGTAACACTAAGAGATGCAAAGGCTGGCCTTGAGTCTTCCAAAGTTCAAGATTCAGGTGGTGCCACAGCTTCAGAAAGCCAAGAGTCTTCAAAGGCATTCAACTGTGAGGAAGAACTTGTTCTTACAACTGAAGAGACACTTGATGAATTTGATGATCAAGAAAATACACATGAAATTGTAATGGATGAAGGGACTGAAGAAACATGTGTCTACGAGGTGAAAGAAATAGGGCTCAAAACTTCAATAGGAGGATGGTTTGTGTCGGAGGGAGAGTCAATTGTTCTTGCTCATGATGATGGGTCATGCTCATTTTATGATATTGCTAATTGTGAGGTACGACGTACTGGCATTATTAATTGATGCTTATTTTCAGTCCTTTAATTCTGCTTGAGAGGCAAATTGAATACTGCAATTACTTGTGTTAGTTTTATCTTGTGTATTCTTGCTTCCTTTCCGACAATGAATTTAACTCATTTGCTTCTGACTGTTGATTGAGTTTGTTATCCGTGAACTTTTTGTTTCTCATTTCTTTTTTGCTACTTAACTCTTAAAGAATCTAGTAAGCTGATTATAAGAACAAAGTTAAAACTAATGTTCTTGAGGTTTTATAAATTCAGAAGTTATTGACGCATGGAAGGATTAAAACTAACCTATAGATGTGTTATATTCATTTTATTTTAGGTTAAATGATTGTTTGTATTTAATTTAGGAAAAAGCTGTGTACAAGCCCCCTGTAGACGTCTCACCTGATATATGGAGAGACTGTTGGATTGTACGTGCACCTAGTGCTGATGGCTGCTCAGGGCGTTATGTTGTGGCTGCGTCTGCTGGTAATACTCTGGATTCAGGTTTTTGTTCATGGGACTTCTATTCAAAAGATGTTCGGGCTTTCCACATTGAGGATGGAGGAACAACAGCTACAAGAACAGTTCTTGGTCCCTTGTCCAATAATACTTCACATAGAAGAAATGCTTTATCTAGTGCATTGTCGCCAGAATCTCGACAATGGTGGTATAAACCATGCGGGCCACTTATTATATCTACTGCTAGCTCTCAAAGGGTAGTCAAAGTATTTGATATCAGGGATGGCGAGCAGGTAATGAAATGGGAGGTGCAGAAGCCTGTGTTTTCAATGGACCATTCAAGTCCTTTGCAATGGAGAAACAGGGGGAAAGTGGTGATATCTGAAGCAGAAACAATTTCTTTGTGGGATGTAAACTCTCTTAATCCTCAATCGATAATATCAGTTTCTACGTCTGGCCGAAAAATCTCAGCTCTTCATGTGATTAACACCGATGCTGAATTAGGTGGTGGGGTTCGACAAAGGTGTGACTTTAACTCAATGCTCTGATTATTTCTCATACTTTTTACTATCTGCCTTAGCAGGTTCTTCAATTCTCACATTGTCATACATATTTTTGTTTGATGCATATATGAAGCTGTTGCAATTTTTTTTTTTAAAAAATAGTGCTCAAGTTTGATATTTGAAATGCAGAGTAACTTCCGCTGAGGCTGAAGGAAATGACGGTGTCTTCTGTACTGCCGATTCTATTAATGTTTTGGATTTCCGCCATCCATCTGGCATAGGTCTTAAGGTACCAAAAGTTGGTTTCAGTGCACAGTCAGTTTTTACTCGTGGAGATGCAGTCTACATGGGCTGCACTAATACGAGGTCTCTTGGTAAAAAGCAGACTTGTGCGCAAGTGCATCATTTCTCACTGCGCAAACAGAGGCTAGTTAGCTCTTACTCTCTGCCAGAAACCCACACACGCTCGCATTATTCGGCCATAACACAGGTTTGGGGAAATTCAAACCTTGTAATGGGAGTTTGTGGTCTAGGCCTATTTGTTTTTGACGCCTTGAAGGACGACGATGCATTCGAGTCTTGTGCCATTGATTCCCGTGCAACCCAAAAAGTTAAAGATGTTATCGGTCTAGATGACTTATATTCGCCTTCGTTTGATTACTTGGCATCACGGGTTCT
Organism: Flueggea neowawraea; assembly: GCA_948243855.1. NCBI lineage: Eukaryota > Viridiplantae > Streptophyta > Magnoliopsida > Malpighiales > Phyllanthaceae > Flueggea > Flueggea neowawraea. Next base: position 8,810 of record CAODLS010189051.1, on the reverse strand, counting down.
TCTTATATCAGGAGATCGCCCGGCATTGTGGAGGCACTTGTTATAGATGCAATGCATTGCCTACCAGAAGATCAGATGAAGCTTTTGTGTAATTTGTCTAGAAAACTGGACTTTGTGTAGCACACTTATGTTATTCAAGTGACTTTGTTTATTGCTTGTACTGTAAACTACATTACATGTCAGTTTCTTTTGTAATTGTTGAATAAAAATTTGCCGATGCACTTGGAGGTGTGTTGCTCACGAAAAATTAGAAATATATGGAACAGAAATACGAATCTTCAACAATCCGTTGTAGTCTAGTTGGTTAGGATACTCGGCTCTCACCCGAGAGACCCGGGTTCAAGTCCCGGCAACAGAATTCTGTTTTCATCTTTATTGTAAATTTACATTTTATTTTTAATTAGAGTTCAATAAATCTCATCATGATAAATAAAATATTAATTTAGTAGTCGTTCATAAAGTTCATTGAATTAGATTTTCAAATTATTTTATTTGCTTTCATCATAGTCGGAACTATCAATTTTTATTGTTGACTTCACTCCAGAATTAGTGTTTAACTTATTTGTTAAATTTTGTTCAATTAAAATAATTACAAATGTATGTTAGATAATTATAAAATGAAATAAAGATAATATAATCTTAAAATAATTAACTTATATGTAAGCTACATAACTTATATGTGCATTATGGAGTGTTGGATTCGAGTCGAGCCGAATCGTGAACAAACTTTTATCGAGTCGAGCTCTGAGCCGCTGGGAGCGGTTTGACTCATTCCACCCATTTATGAGGACAGAGTTGTCACTGTTGGGAAGTTTCTTATTAGCAACTGAAGTTGGCAGAAAACCGCCAACTCCTATTTTTCAGCACATATTAGTTAAGGAGTTCAATGTTGTGCAAAATCGTTCATGCAAGTTTCAACGTGTAAAAAAATACTCCGTCCCATAAAAAATGTCATGTTTCTTTTAAACAAAAATTAATAAAATAATAAATAAAATGTCATTTTTTCTTTTATATTCTTACTGATATAATAAATATGGTTAGTATTATGTTGAACATAAAAAATTATCCATTAATGATTGGCAAAAAATGAAAAAGTATAACACAAAACTAAAGTTTATTTATAAAAGTTATAACTTTTTTAGGACATGTCCATGGGACGAAAAAAGTAGTATGGTGTTTGTGGATTGAATTGTTTGTGTCCCCATGAATTTAAAATACACAACTGCTTCAGCTGTGTTTTTTTGCAGCATTAATATAGTTTCCAAAACTACCATGCTGTGAACCACATTTTACATGGACCATCCCATCCATAAGTCGATGGTGGATCATCTGTCATATTCACAACTTTGTTCACTCTGTGGCCTGCAAAGTTTTTATGTATGCTATTGTGACAAGTAACACTATTTGGCGGATAGGAAGTTCTTCTAAAACATTTAATCCAAAAAATATTTTCGAAATTTTCATGTAGTTTATTTCTAGTTTATACGGAAATAGAATGCATTTACAATGGAAAAAAAAAGGTTTAACGTGTGAATCATGAGTGACATTTTAGTTTCTTCTTTTTATGATTTTAACATTTTGAAAAAAAGGAAACAAATAATTTTTATATATAGAAAAAGGATATCGAATCCTAAATTTTAAGTCGCGAATGGTTGACACTGTTGGTTCAGTGCCCCGACTTGGACCCTAAGGTCTAGATTTCGAGCTGCGTACTTGGGGGTCGGGTTTCAAGCAGAACGCTTGACGTAAAAAAAAAAAAGAATCCTGAATTTTAAGTGGCAATTCATATATACACTACCATTTAATTATTTAAAGAGAAATTTATAATTTAACTACTGTACAACAACTTCTTCTGTATAAAAAGAAATTATCAGCTCGAGCATGCTAATTCTCTTAAGTCTTAAAAGAATTATTAATTCATTCATGGATGAACAAGAATCACAATGCAAATTGGAATAATTGATTGCTAAAATTAGTAAAAGAAGTTAAAGTACATGCAAAAGGATTAGACAATAACCTTTCCCACAACTTCGGACACCATATATACAGACAGACGTGAAAAAAGAACACAAAAGAACCTAGTACAGTTACCAGTCATAGTCAGGCTTCATTACTGTACTGTTAAATGCCTGCAACTTCAAGCTATGTGCTATTGTCTATTAGTAATAATTTGACCTCACTCAACTCAAATCAGATATCAGTATTATTAATTTATTCAGGCAATTTTTTTTTTACAGTTAGTAAATTGTAATCCCATTAGATATAGATAGAGAGTTGTGGTGCGTTCTACAACCGTCTCGACCAACGGCTTCTACCAACCGTAGCGTATTTTGGAGCTCTCTAACCTATTTATCAAGCGGGGCTGTAATCTAACTTTTATTGAGCCTTGACTTGAGTAGATTGGTTGCTCAATCCACTAAACGTTGCTCAATCAAAAAATTAAAGATTTTTTTAATTAACATACATTACATACACCAAAAGATTAATAGTATTCCTCCGTAACATTGAACAGGCTAAAATTTCGATTAAAAAATATTTAATTGAAAACAATATCAGCTTGATTGGATGAATGATTTATTGATAATCGTAGTTCATTTGTTGGTTTATAGATAGAGTGCTTTTCTTTTTATATGGGTGCAACCGTGCAAGCTGGCTCAACTCAATCGTACGTACTTATGGACCGTTAGGAGTAATGAGCTCGAATTGAAAACATATACCTAAAAATGCATAAACGGGTAGAGATATTGAAATATATTAGATATGGTACCCGCTCTATGTTATGCACACTTTTATTTTGAAATCAATGTGTTCAAGCACGGTCCATTTTACATCACTCATTCTTTTATTTTATTTTTTTAATTTTTGTTCGGGTTTCTTTGGAAATAAGGAAATCGGGTTTATTTTTTACTTATCAATTCATCCCCACGGTCTTTAATATGCCACTTGATGACCATGAACTGAACTTTGTTTTGGCGTATAAAGTTATTCGCTCCTTCCGAAAATTGAATTCTTCGTACTAAAAATCAATGAACTACAAGTCTTTCGGTATTATAAATTTGACGCCAATATTTTTAATATTACAACTAGTGGATAAAAACAATAATTTTTGAATTAACTAATTGCCAGCCGAAGCTTCACTCCGATTATAATAAAGTCAGCGTTTCACTTTGGAGTTCGACTTAATTTGATAGACCCAAGTGCCAATGCATATTGCATAAAGTTAACAATATCATTGGAGAATAAGTAAAAATTAATGTTTTATTATAGTTAAGACCATGTCTTTCTACATGAATATAGATAGAGCTGTATACATCTGCATGAAAAATGTACCTATAGGACATAATCTTAAGGAGTCCAATAATGATATCATGTTAAAAAGTCAACCACTGAGAATGTTTTTTAAATGTTCTACATTGAAGCAGTTTAGGTCAGCATTTGACGCATACAATTAACTAATCCAAAAGGGTAATATGATCTAAACGTTCCCTTAAAATTTTGAAGAAAAGGATAAAAAAGCTGATTATTATTTCTCTCCTTTTGGTGTTATAAGGCTGAGAGATGACCTTCTAAACATAAAACTAATGAGATTATTTAATAATTTCTGAATACAAAACATATGATCCAATCCCATTTCTTCAAGGCTAAGTCATCTTAGTTGAGTTAGTTTTGACAGGATTTCACAGCGGTACTGAGTCAATCTAATTAAGTCAATGTTAGTGTGCATTATTGGTCATTTTCTTTAAAAAAACTAATGAGATTTAGTTAATAATTTGTAAATTATACATTCATCCAGAAGCATCGTGATAAGAATCGAAAAAAAAAAAGTAGAACTAATTTATTTTCTTGAAAGAAACGGTTAAGCATTTAGACCATATTGGTTTGATTCCGTATGAAGTTGGGTAACATTGGTAAATGCCAACAACCACAAAAATGAGTAGATCGAAATATAGGGTAGGTGCAAAATGGCCTTGAAGCAAAGTAAGAGATAGCAAATTGTAACTAAACCCAGAAATTATTGGCAACAAGGAAACAAACCATGAAACAACCAGAGAGATCATTCAGGATTAACCATTTTATGTAGTAGAATCTAGAGTTTGCTTTCTTGCTTATCTTCATAACTAATTGTCATTAATTGTGATTAAAGACGAAACTTCTGATTAGGTATGTACTTGTTAGCCTAATGCTCTCACAATCACAATGTGGGTCCTCCTCTAAGTTCCCTTCAATCTGATATATTGGCATCGATATGAAAATGATATCTTAATATTTGTTATTATAATAAATTAAACTCATTTATTATTGAGATTTTTTGTCATATGCGATATTGAAAACATGCCATATTGTCATCTAGATTTATATGTTCAACAATGCTCCATATGACAACAAACATAAAGGGGATTGGCATTTAATTCTGAAATTAATTTTGGTTGCTATGATTTTTTTAGCATTTAGTTCAATAATTTAGTGATATATTTTGTTTTTCCTTATTTAAATTGGAGGATGGCTTTATTAAAGAGCGTATACAAATAAATGGCTAAATTAAATACTTTACATTTTCTATGTTGGAAACAAGTGGTCTTATGTGCGTCACGTATGTATTTCTAGTTGTCAAGTTGAAAGTAATTATAAACTATTGGTGCTAGATTGTAGATTAAAAAATATTGTTGAGTGGTCTCGAACATTTTAAAAAACAAGTTTTATTTTAAAGTAAATGACTATAATAACCAATAGTAATACCGATAACATGATAAAGTCATACGAACTCTTTCTTTCCAGCTAAAATTTTGAGTTTTTCTTTTTTGATAAAAAGCCAACCCACAATCGTACTAGGGACCAAACACATATGTCACATTAACACTTCTTGTCTCAATTAGGCTGATACGGTGAATAGAAGTTGGGTGAATGATGTAATTAATCGGATTTTGAGTTTGATTAATCAGAAATTAAAAAATATTTGGATACCAACTGATGTAATAATAATAGTCCATTATTTTTTAGCATACAAATAATAGTAATTTATTGATACTTAAAAAGTTGTTCATTTTTTAAAGGGAATCGACCAGATCCGCTAGTGGAGAGTCTTAAACTAATATTTTTATTACCATTACTTTGAATACAACCTTTATATATAACCGAGGACTTGACTTTTAAAGATATGCACAACAGAGGGCATCACGGTTGAGGTGGTACTATAATAAAAAATTTTAAAATAAATTTTCATAAATTTTTTTTAATAAATTAAGTAACTAATATTTAAATTAAATAATTCTAATAATAATTAAGTAACAGTCATGATTATTTAATTTACCTTAAAATTAAATAATCGATTAAAATTAAGTAACTGATCAAAATTAAGTAACCGATTTTTAAATTAAGTAACAATATCTAAAATTAATTAATTTTTAGAACTACAATTAAGTAATCATCCTTTAAAATTAAGTAATTAAAACTGAAATTAAATAATTCGAGTTCTCAATAAATTTTTTTAAGAGTTCTCATTGTAGTACCAACCTACGGTTGTAATACCTATAAAATAGAATAATTTGTAGTAGTGAAGAAACAAAGCAAACATGGGGAAAGATAACTGTCATCCATTGTTGAGAGGAGGAAGAAGAGAGGGCAAATACAAACATGGCTTCTCTTCAGCTGAGATGAAGACTCTTTCCAGCATTTGTGAGACGATATTTCCTTCTGTGTCCCCAAGTTCGCTGGAGAGGAAAGCTTTAGAGCCTCCTTCCAAATCTGTCCAGGCTTATTGCACAGCCTCTGGCTCTGATCAACCTGTCCCTGATGAGGTAACGTTCTCTCATCCTCTTTGGTTAAATTCAACTTGATCAATCATTAGACTGATACTAAATTCGTCCCCAATGCTAAGAAGTTGAGAGTTACATGAAATTTTTTTTGTTTGATATCACAGCTGGCAGAGATATTGGTCAGAAGGGCGCTACCAGAAGCGGTGATTTTGGTGAGATTGGTGCTGTTTATTCTATACACGAGGATTGGAACATTGCTGCTTTGTGGGTCACTTTGTATTGGCGACAAATGGCCTTACGTCAAGAACTTCTCAAGAATGTCCATGGAAAAGAGGGAACTGGTTCTGCAGAGATGGTTCAAACATCGGTTTTTCACTCCTATCAGAATTGCTTTTATTTACATCAAAGTCCTCTGTCTCTTTGCTTTCTTCTCTAAGGTAATTACTTCTTCCAAGTTGTTTTTTTTTTGTTTTCTTTAAGGTGTTCAAGTTTTTGCGGCCGTTTCATTTTAAATATATAATCGCCACTAAAATCCTTCTCAATTAAGATCTTATGATTGGTTGCTAAAAGTTATCTTTCGTGACGTTTACTTATTTTTTTAAGACCGCGAAAGAAAGATATCTAGTAAAATTTGTTTATTTTTTATAGGAAAAACATGAGGGTGAACTATAAAAAATTGGCCTGGATTAAAATTGTAAATAAGAAAAAGAAGTTTGAAAAAATTTCTTAACTTTTATCCATATATGTGAAGGTAGCCATTTTTAGTTAATGTGATCCTTTTAGTTCTTACTGTTCGTATTATGACTTCCACATCGTTGCAAGCATTTAACTAGTCCGACTTGGAGGCGTACAAACAAGTTTTAGGAATTTATATTCACTTGATTATGACAAAGAAAGTTGAAACTAATACGTAAAACAAAAAAAAATATTCAAGTGTCAAGGTCATTATTTCATTCAGTGTGGCATAATTTTTATGTCAATTATTTTCTTGAAGAAACCCTTTTAATGGAGATTTCTTTTTGTCAACAAATCAACTGAAAGAAACATGGAACCAATTTTCATTTCCTTACAAATTTAACAAAATATATTGGGGGGAAAGTTGACCATAGCATGCAATAGGAGCACATGAGATTTGACGGAGATTGCCTAATTAAAGATATGACACTAAAATGAAAATGACTTGATTTTGAATTGATTAGCTTTCGTTGATTTAATTAGGGATTTATAAACAATTTCCCAAAAATTAAAAAAAATCATAAATGCACCTAATATAAAAGTTATTAAAAAAATATTTATTTTAAAAAACTAATTTCAAAATAGCCCCTTTTACCAAAAAAAAACGAAAAGGTTAAAAATGGTATACTCTAGTGATATATTTACAATAAAAAAGTATACTAATAATATATTACAAGAATATTGGCATGATTAGCATATCAATGTATATGATTAGTATTAGTTATTCATATATTATTAGGATATAAAATCAAAACTAAAATTAGCTCTCACCAATTAAAATCTTTTTCTAAGCTGTCCATTTTCTTATAAGCCTTACTGTTTGTTGTGGCTGTTAAAAAATGGGTGTGTTCATGTCGTTTTATGGTTAAAACCTGGACCCAAATTGGATCAAATATCCAATGAGTTCATATTTTTAATGGATTTTAGTAAATGAGTTCTATCTATATAGCACCAATATATGCACTAAAATTAATTAGCTCGTTCTTTTAGTAACTACTACACACAAAACAAAAAACTCTCACCCACCTAGAGGTGTATGCCCTCGGCCTCTAGTGACTAGATGAAGAATATTTCGTTCTTCATTGCACTTAATCCTTTCTATAAGAATATTATGACTTTTAAGTTGCAGATACATATCACGTTCATGTCCTTCTAACGAAAGTAGTTTGTGGTGACTATCAATGAGTTGTTTCTTGTATATCCAATCGAGTTATTTTGCTGCATCTTTCGAGGTAGCAGGTTCTCGATCCTCTATTTAATTATTCGTTAAATTATATATTGTTCATTCTTGATTAGATATCTTCATTGGTATTAGAGTGTTTGGTTGGTTTCAATTATTTGTTCATTGAATGTTGTTAGTCATGCGACCTAAATGCTGGAACATATCTGTCTTACATGTGTTTTTCATCATTTACGTACATTTCTAGATTTGTTTTTTCTTCGACTGTTCGGAGAGGCTAGATAAAAAGTTGAAATTCTGTGGTTTCGACTCCATCAGTCGCTGGAAGGCGGCGCGTTGATGTCAGAATTGCAACTTCTTTATAAAAACAAACGCGACTAATATGTTTGCTATGTTCTGCAATTTTTCTTTTTGTTATGCAATTACAACTAATTTATAAAAACAAATGCGACTAACATGTTTCTTTGAAGTTTCCAATCTCAAGATTCACATATTATATTTTCCTGATGCAGGTTGATAAGAATGGTGGCAACCCATTATGGGAAGCAATTGGATACAATGTAGAAGCTAACAAGAACAAAACTGAAGTTCCAAAAGAAAGTCCTCTTGAGAAGGGAACAGTTGAAACAATGAAACATACAGACACCACTCTTCTCCAATCTCTCACTCAGAAAGGCCTTGAAGTTGCAAGAGACACTCTGCAAAATTTATGCAGAATTAAGTGTGATGTTGTGATTGTTGGCTCAGGCTGTGGTGGAGGTGTTGCTGCTGCAGTTCTTGCAGCTTCAGGCCAGAAAGTTGTTGTTCTTGAGAAAGGGAATTATTTCACTACTGCAGATTATTCTTCATTAGAAGGGCCTTCAATGGATCAACTATATGAATCCGGAGGAATCTTCGCGTCGGCTGATGGGAACATGATGATCCTGGCAGGATCAACTGTTGGTGGAGGATCAGCCGTGAACTGGTCAGCTTGCATCAACACACCGAAATCCGTGCTTCAGGAATGGTCTGAGGGCCAGAAAATTCCGATATATGGAAGTCCTGAGTACTCATCAGCCATGGATACTGTGTGCGAGAGAATTGGAGTGACAGGGAATTGTGTAGAGGAGGGATTTCAGAATCAAATTCTCCGAAAAGGGTGC
>CAODLS010188986.1:0-31617 GCA_948243855.1 Flueggea neowawraea | reverse complement strand
CGATTTTGGGTTGTGACAGCTGGAATCAAGTTTAATAAGTCGAACTTATTTATTACATTGTTTATTAGTTAACTGGTATGCAATTTCTTCATTGGTATCAGAGCCAACACGAGTTTTTCGAATATGTTTCAAAAATATTGTTGGTCTCTGTCTAGGATTCCTACTGTGATTTTTTGGTATTCGATTTTCTGTCTTGAACTTCATTTTTGGTTCGAGTCCATTCAGAGTTGAATTATGAAAATTTTTTGCAATTTTGACAAAATATTTGAGATCAACGACCTTGAAAACGTTACCTGCCAAAATTTTGTTGCAAAATTCTATCGAAAAAGTCATCAAATCGACGAAAACCTGATCAAAAAATACTGAGTGAGCATACCTATATGAACTTGTTCATCTGATAAGAACGGCGACGTGGCACGTTCTAATTCGCCCACATGTGCAACTCAGATTGCGACACTTAGAGAAAAGTGGAATTCGGTCAAAGTTGACCGAAACATGGACCAATAGAAACACGACACGTGGTAGAGTGCAGATATGTGAACCGAGTGTCGATAGCCAATCAACATACGACACGTGTCAAACAGTGCCATGTAGTCAGACATGTTATTGACACGTGCATGCTGACTTGTCTAACACGTCATCACATGTCACCAATGATGTGGTGACACATGGTGTAGCTCGCTACGTGGCGTACCATCGGTCAAAATTGGACCATTTAGAAAGTGACACGTGACGTTCTGTTTCTGCTACACCTGGATCCAAGCGACGACGACACGTGGCAGAATTTCAGTGGTCGCGCGTGCACGCCTTCAATCTCTCCACCTGGCGCATGAGGGCACGTGCCACATGTCCTGACCACCATTTTTTGTAGATTTAAATTTTTGATTTTTTTTAAATTTTTGGTATATTATTCACAATTTTTTGACTTTCAGAACAATTTTTTCAAAATTTTATGATTATTAAAAATTATTTAAAAATTATGAAAAATATATATTTTCTGCTAAGAATTATTTTAAAAATTATTTTTAAAATAATTGATTTATATAAAGTGCGTATATGATTCTCATTTAGATAATTGAGATTAGATATCAATTAGTTGGGTAATATGAAAGTAAGTATATACCCGTTTCATTTGTAATTTATTACAAATAAATGAATGGGGTAAAACCATATTGCATCGACTTAAGTGTGAATTATGAGAGAATTTACACAACTCCCGAAGTTAGTATTTTGGGACGATATGGTGGTCATAATAGGAAGATTTGATTGTGTGTTAGAGCACAACAGTGATGAAGGTTCGGTTACTTCGTAAAATATTATGATACTCATCACCGGTGTTGGTTGAACTATTGGTTTATTCTAGAATTGTTTATGAAAATGTGATCCCCTAAGTGTTGAAGAAAAATACTTAGAGATTCTAGAAAGTAAAAATGTTTTAAGATTGGTATGTCCAAGATTAAAGCATGATCGTGAAGAGAAATCATGAGGTGAGAGATCCACTTTAAAGTCGTATGATTTATAGAATTTTCGATAAGTTGGCACGACCACTTATGAATTCTATTTTAAAACTTTGAAAAAGGTTCATCGTGTATCCAATTGGCAGGCATATGTTTAATATTATATTTTATTTGTGTGTTAATGTTGTCCAATGTTAATGTAAGTATATTAACATTGAGGTAGATTGTTTGGATTACATTTTGGTTTAATAAATGATGATTATTCTATTTATCGTTTTGGCTTATTATTCTGTTGATTTGCCTTAATTTTATACAATATTTTATATGTTAAATATATTGTCCGATTATTGAGTTTGTCTTGATAATTGAGGTGACCAACATGAATTTTCCTAAGTCACGTGGACTTGAAAAGTGAATCCAAATAGTCATTACTTATTGTCTATAAAATTAAATATAGTATGGTTAATTATTAAGACCGAGATGGTAAATGTGCACCTAGTGTACATTTCGATTCAAAACTTAATAAGAGGCTATGCTAGTTTAATTTTTGGTTGGATAGTAAATATATGTGTATTGTTATGTAAATTATTTGTGTGCAATTATGTCTTGTTATTTATCAAATTTATTTGTGATATTCACTGCTTGTAAAGTCAATTGATGCTGAGCCATACAAGAACTTATGTTGAGTTACATTGGGCTTAGGCGACATCAATTGAAAAATCCTAGATTATGGAAATCTAGCATGTACTCTAAGAGCAAAAGCTTGTGCCCATTTGAACTTGGTTATGACCGAATTCAAAGAGAAGTAGAAATCACTCAACATATTTTGGATTAAAATGTCTATGAGATGTGGAAATTAGAAAATTCCACTACATCCATCATTTTGTTAGTACAAAGGATGATGAATTCACTTGGTCATTTTACAAGTATCAAGGTGCAATATTTTTATAAATTGCATTTGAGTAATTAGTTGGTGTGACACTAACTAAAGCACGTGGTCTTTGACCATTTTTACACTGATACTTGTTATAAATATTCTAATCATGTGAGTAGAGGCATAAGGCCTATATGATTAGAAAGCTTAGTAATCTTGATCATTGTTTGATCAAGAAAAAGGTCCAAAGTTGTTTTTCCACTTCTTGCATAGAAGTTAGGAGCAAATTGAGCTACACCTAACCCACGCTCATCTCATTTATGAGACCGTGAGAAATTTAATAATATCTTATTCTATTGGATAAATTCCAATACAAAGGTAAGGAAAAAGTTTAAGAAACTTAAGTCCTTAAGAAGTGGAGACTATACAGTATTTATGAGGAAAACCTTGAACATGAACAATGTTGATATTTTATGAGTGAAATTTTAAATACCAAAGGTGCACTATATGTAAGATAATGTACCTTTGAGGGTATGTTACTCAAACTCACGCAAGTGAAAAGAGTTACCTTGTTCAATGTTCTCTATTGAATTTCGTTGTTAGTAGACAATTAATTCAACTTTTTGGATCCTCACAATGAAGTTTTGATGTGACTTCATTAGACATCAACTAGTTCTAGTGAGAACAAGTTGAGCATGCAAGAACAACTCGAAAGTGATAGTTTAAGAAATTGGCATGTACGAGTTGGACTGGTACAACAACCAAACATTTTCTTGCATTAGATTATGTTGTAATCTTATTAAAGTTTGCCTTCAATTCGTATTCTAAGAATCACGACATTTGTTAGACCGAGTTTGAGTGGGAACTACTCTGACATTAAAAGTGGTTTCTTAGTTTAGGTTAAGAACCTAACTATTGAAGTCCTTGTATCTATTCATTGCCACTTCACGTGATCATGAGATAGTTCAAGTGGGAGTATTAGGCAACGGTGTAAGTCAAAGTTGTCTAATTTGCGAGCATTATGAATAAGGTAAACTAGAGAAAAAACTATTTTTAAACGGCACTACAAGCTAAAATACTCATTGCTATAAATCCACTTTTGATGTTTGATGTCAAAAGATTGAGAGGGCAAGGCTAATGCCTACTACTTCACCACTTTAGTATAATTGACTGTGGAAGGCACGAACATATCTATTTGATTTCTCATAAGTAAGAATGGTTTAGTTAGTTCTTACTTCTTGCTAGCCAAGATGATGATCAAATAAAGCTTTGTCGATCGACTAAGGTCGTGAACGTTGATAAGACTATTTCAATGCTTTAAGAGATGATAGGGCAGTGAACATAAGTTGTTCATTCCTACACTTCCCGACTAATGTGCATAGCAGAGAGGAGAAAATATCCTTAATATGGTGAGAATTATGATGGCAAAGGCCGCAATGTTCAAAATCCATATGCCCTCTAAATTCGTTACTTATATATCTCATAGGTTGTGGATAAGTCGTATGCATGACCTACACCACTTAAAACCAAGAGATATATCGCCAATGTCCACGATTCCTTTGTTAATAACAATAAAGAGGCTTAAGGTTTAAGATACCAAGCTGTGTCAAAATGACACATTCATTAAGAGACAATAAAAATTGGCATAGTAACGAGTTATAATAAGTCACATTCCTTGGGAATAGATTTCTTAACTGGGATAAAGTGGAAATGATTTCACTTTACTTGACATTCAGGAATTAAGAACCTTAGGATCACTCCATCCGAGTGGGAGAATTCTTGAGGAGGATGAGAGATGAAGAAGAAAGTTGAGGAGGATGAGGGATGATGAAGAAAGTTGAGTTATGTAAATTAATAAATTACAACCATGAGTTTACAATCTCAAGAGAGGGCAATGTAAATTACAACCTTGAGATAAACTTAAAAGAGGGTAATGTAAATTACAACATTGAGTATACAATCTCAAGAGATCATTCCGAGCGATGGTTATCTCTTTCTCTGAAAGTGATGCATCGAACAGTCTGGGAATGATTCAAATTTTATCTTATCTACCTCAAGCATGTGTGAATGTTCCTGATCCTGACTTTAGTGGGAGCAAGATTTCTATTTTCCAGTGGTAGTAGAGAACTTGATCCTAGTGGGAGTTCCTATATGGAACTTGAATCCAGTGGGAGCATTTTTTAAAAACGCATAAGTCTAAAAGAGATAAAGTCTTACGACGACATTTTTTCAATAAATGAATCGATTATGATCTTTTTAGTAACCCCACAAGTCAATGATGAACCTGCAAGTATGTTAAAGGTTCACTTATCCCAGTAAAATTAATGTGGATTAAAGTAATGGTAGTGTAAATGACATTTGAGAGATTAAACTGTGCTTGAGTACTGGTTAATCTACCGAAAGGGCAAACACCTATTGAAGATAAATGAATACATGAGCGATAAATCGAGAAAGGAATCAATAATCGCGTAAAGGGAAGTTAGTTAACTAGATTGGAAAGTCCAACTTGTTGAGAGATTTACCTCTACCAAATAGACTTTACCATTTGGTCTAGTCTATACCTTGATCTACATTAATGAATGTAGAGACTCTTTTTCTCATTAGAGAATTTGGAGAAGAGACTTATAGGTTTAACCTAATGGTTTCATCGTTTAAGGTATGATCTTAGACAATCTTCGAGAGAATGGTATGCTCATATATTTTGTGATAATACCAATGTGAATCTTGTCATTCTAATATTGTGTGAACATTACACTTGTAGCTAGACTTCGTCTAACAAACTTGAATGACTCTAAAGATTGGTCAAGATCCAACTTTTAGATTACTAATATGGATTGATCTTGGGGTCAAACTCCAATAGATCATTCGAGTGAATTGTTGTACCTCTTCAACTGAGATGAATCAACAAAGTAATTGAACGCTTCAAGATGCAGAAATGCATAACTCATAGAAGCCCCGTGACTAAGAGCAAGTCTCTTAGCAAATGCGTACGTCCATAAACCTATGAGAAAGGAAGAACATGCAAGGAATGTTTTTCATACGAATGTCATGTGAATGTTTTATATAGTCTAATAAAGAGTACATGTGTTGATTACAAGACCATGTCTTGTAGTAATACCTAGGTATGTACAATCCCTAGAGTTTACTATGCAGTCAAGTTAGCTAGCAAATATTGATCCAATATGTAAGAATGTTGTTGGAAAGTAGTGAATGAGATACTTGGATGATTTAGGTGTACTGCAAGGCATTGTGTTATCGTAAACACTTACGATAAAATGAGATACAATTGCTATTCCATATGATGATATGGACTATAAGGGAGTCCATATCTGATTATGTGTTCTGGCTTGGTTAAAAGGCCACCCCATGTAATAATGAGGAACACATATAAGTGTGGCAAAAGAAGTTAAGACCATAGCTTCATTAGTTGGATATAAAGTGGAGTGATCCACTTAGCACTAACCACCTAAAGAACCCACGACAGACCTTAGTGGCAGTTGACTCCATTTGCTTAAGGATCGATAAGATCTATTATAAGTTTAAGCAAATCGAGATCAAGTATCATTTTGTGAGACATTTGGTTGCACAAGGACAAGTGAATTTGAGTACAAGTTTCACAAGGAGAAGTGAGCTTGGAAATGTAATTCCATGTGAGACATGATCATAAGATCTGTTAATAAAAGCATATAAGGAATAAGTTCCTTAAAACTCTTATGACATATGAAATGTATAATCCCTTAAAAATGATCTTTAATAAGATCATTGTGGGTAATATATGAACACAAATGTTGGGAGTTGACATTTGTTGTAGCACAAATGTTGGGAGTTGACATTTGTTATAATGTTAAGTGTGAAAGCATATTGGACAGAGAAGTAATCCACTCACACGGGTGTTTACCTTAGCTTTCTAGTCTATTGGGGAAGAACTAAGATAAGACTGATTTTGAACGTAGATAAAGATCTAAAGCACATTCATAATCAAGATGTCGTCTGACATTTTATAGTGGTGAGTCCATTGTAAATAGGCAAGAAAATTCGTATGAAAAGAGACATATGCCATAGAAAAAATTCCTTTGTTGATCATGAAATGATCAAATGCTAAAATAGAGACTTTTAGCATATTCTGTTTTAAAACCAGAAGTAATCATGTTAAGATATGGATTAAGGTTAGATACCGAGATGCATTGTAACTGAAGCTTCTGCGTGGTGTTGACATTATTGTATAAACATGCGCTCCTCCAAGGGATGGAAAAAATACTACAACACATGATCATACCATGTGTGTTATATACATGACTATGGGGATGGAAAAAATTGATAAACTATCTCATTTTTCCTAGTGTGAGACCCTGCCATGAACATGTGATTCTCGATATTACCTACCCTTAGAACCCTTAACACATTCAAAATGTGTAGTCGAGTTTGACTACTTTAGCTTGCCGTTAATGGTCATGATTGATTTGAAAGTAGCAATTGTGTGGTTACGAACTAGGAGAAAGGCATACACTTCCAGCAGTTTATGCTGCTATTCCATATACTTTGGCAGAATTTAGGTGTTCTTCAAGAGACGCCTTCTAGCAGGATTGAGATATGAGCTATTATATAACCCTAACAGGTGTATAGCAATTACACTCTCATCGTATGCTGGTCGCGCCGTCTATTTGCCTATATGACACAAGATCTTAACACATTCAAAACGCGTAGTGTTAGAACCTTTAACACATTCAAAGCTTTCGCCTTCTAATAGTTTTTTTTGAATGTGTTAGAACCCTTCACACATTGAAATCGCATAGTCGAGTTTGACTACTTTAGCTTGCCGTTAATGGTCATGATTGATTCGACCAAGAGTGTCAAGCTGGGCAAGTAAAATTGGTTATGTGAATTGTCTGGTGTAAGAGGAGAAGTTTGTTTCTAGACGCACTTGCACGAGTCTCATAAGTTTGCTTAGTTGACTATCATGTAGCGTGTTACATGATGTGTGAACTTTGAGAAAAGCTTTCGTGAGATCGAGAAATTAGAAAGTAGAAATTGTGTGGTTACGAATTAGGGGAAGGCATACGCTTCCAGCATTTTGTACTTCTGTTGCATACACTTTGGCATAATGGACCTGGTCTTCAAGAGACGCCTTCTAGCAGGATTGAGATATGAGCTGTTATATAACCATAACTGGTGTATAGCAATTACACTCTCATCGTATGCTGGTCGCGCGGGCTATTTGCCTGTATGACACGAGATCTTAATCATGATTGATATTAGTTCTATCATGATCCATGACGAGTTATGGTTCCATCATGTGCGAGTGAGAGATATTGGAAAAAGTGGTCCACCAATTACAGGTGAACCGAGCTCGTTCGGTCGAAGTGTGAACCAAGACCGTGTACTGAGCCCAATTGAGGAGAAGGAAAATTGGTTAGTTAAGGTGTGAACCAAAATGACGAACCGAGACCAATTGGCAAGTCCAATTGAGTTATGGATGAAATGGGCTCGTTGGGGCCATTAGGCCCGTTAGCCCGTTTGAGGGCTTATAAAAGGAGCTTTGTTCTTTCCATTCTGATTTCATAAAACACACTCCAAAGAGAAAGAGAAAGAGAAAGAGAGAGCTCTCCACCGAGAGAGAGAGAGGCTTGGCCTCCTGACCCCAAGTCCTGCACAGATCACGTGATGTTATATAGCTTATTCTAACCCCTTATCTATACTATATTAAAAAGCACGGATGTTGAAAAACCGAAAGTATATTGTTGAAAATGCCCTTTAAATAACATTAAAAAATAGTTATACTCCCAAAAATATAGCCCTACCAAAAAATTGCTTCTCAAAAGGCGTGGCCTAGCAAAAATAAGTAGCAAAAAATTGAAATTTTAGAATTTTATGTGATTGTGGATGCAAATCAAATTGTTTCAATTTACCTAGAATTGGTGTACTAAATAGTTATGTGTCAAATTAAGAAGATTGAATTGATAACTTCTAATCATAATTGGCTAAAAGTATTTACGGTATAATTGAAATCCTCTCTCTAAATAAAAGAAGTAAAAATAAATCGAAATTTTAATTTTCATGTAATTGTACATGTTGAAGTGGTGCCATCCCGATACTTGAATAGTACGAGTTGTTGTATGCAAACTCCACCAAAGGCAAATGGGAATCCCAACTCCCAGCAAAATCCATTGCGCACACTCTCAACATATCTTTCAGAGTCTGAATCGTGCGCTCAGACTAACCATCGGTCTGTGGATGGAAAATTGTGCTGAAGTCCAGTCGAGTACCCAACTCTTCCTATAGTTTACGCCAAACTGAGAGGTAAACTGAAGCCCTCTGTCCGACACTATGGACACGGCACACCATGCAAACATACAATCTAATCAATGTACAACCTCGCTTAAGGTTCCACTCCATATGTCGTCTTAACAGGAAGAAATGAGCTGACTTGGTCAATTGATCCACGATGACCCAAATAGAATCATATCCGACAGATGTCCTTGGTAAACCAACCACGAAATCCATGGTAATGTGGTCTCATTTCCACTCGGGAAACGGCATCTGCTGCAATAGCCCATAATGACGTTGATGCTCAAACTTGACCTGCTGACAAACTCCATTTTTTCCTTCTTCATCTCCGGCTACCAATATGACTCTCGAAGATCCCGATACATCTTGACGTATCCCGGGTGTACATAATACATAGAACCATTCCTTTCGGTCATAATCTCCTCGCGTAAACCATCCGAAGATGGTACGCACAACCTCAGTCCAAACCAAAGGACTCTAAAGTCATCAATACTGAATCCAAGCACATCAGACAACTTGACCCTCTCAATCAAATTTCGAAACTCAGAATCCTCCTTCTGAGCCTCTCTAATTTGGTTCAATAGAATAGGTCTCGCCTCGATATGACCAAGGAACACTTCTAAGTCATCAAACTGTAACTCAACTCCAGACTCTATCAGACGCTGTCACTCAAACACTGCAGGTCATCTCTTGATAGAGATAAGAGCTAAGCTACCCACTGACTTCCTACTCAGAGGATCGAAAATAACATTAGCCTTGCCAGGATGATATGATATGGTGAAATCATAATCCTTCAGTAACTCTAGCCAACATCTATGCCTCAGATTTAGGTTTCACTGCCCGAAAATGTACTTCAGACTCTTATGATCTGTAAAGATCTCAAAGTCTCTCCACACAAATAATACTTCCAGATCTTGAGTGCGAACACCACTTCTGTCAACTCCAGATCATGTGTCAAATAGTTCTGTTTGTGCCTCTTAAGTTGTCTCGATGCATAGGCAATTATTTTGCCATATTGCATCAATACACAACAAAGGCTAACCCTCGATGCATCACAATACACAACAAAGCCTCCTAAACCTGATGGTAGCACCAACACTGGCGCACTGGTCAAACACTTCTTTAATTTCTGAAAACTGTCCTCACATTTATTAGACCAGACAAATTTGGCTCCTTTTTGTGTCAACCGAGTCATATGAGTTGCAATCCTCGAGAAATCTTGGATAAACCTCCTATATTACCTGACAAAACCATGGAAACTCTGAATCTCCATAGCGGTCTTAGGCCTCTCCCAATGGAGTATAGCCTCTACCTTCTTAGGATCAACCAAAATACCCTTTCTCGACACCACGTGTCCGATAAATGCTACCTGCTCGAGCCAGAACTCGCACTTTGAGAACTTAGGGTAAAGCTGATGTTCTCGCAGATTCTATAAAACTGACCTCAATGGTCCTCGTGCTCCTCTATACTACTTGAGTAGATCAATATGTCATCGATAAAGACAATGACGAAACGATCTAAATACGGTCTGAACTCCCTGTTCATCAGATTCATAAATGCTGCAAAGGCATTCGTCAAACTGAACCACATCACCAAAAACTCATAGTAAGCATATCTAGTTCAAAATATCGTCTTAGGAATGTCCTCATATTTAATTCTCAACTAGTGATATCCCGATCTCAAGTCGATCTTAGAAAACCACTGTGCATCCTACAACTGGACAAATAGATCATCTATCCTCAGAAGTGGATATCAGTTCTTCACTATCACCTTGTTCAATATGACGGTAATCGGCTCTCATCCTTCTTCTTTACAAATAATACCGGAGCGCCCCCAAGGTGAGATGCTCGATCTAACAAATCTTTTATCTAACAACTCCCTCAGCTGAGTGTCTAACTCCATCAGCTTTGTTGGTATCATCCGATACAGTGGGATCGATATTGGATCGGTACCTCAATAGCAAACTCAATCTCCCTTTTCGGCAGAAGTCTCGGTAACTCCTACAAAAATACGTCAAGAAACTCCTGAACCAATAATACATCTCCCACTCTTAACTATGATTCCTCAGGCTCGATGAGCACGAAAGCCAAGTATACCTCACATCCTTGACAGATCATCCTCTCAGTTCTAACTGCTGACACATAAGTCTGTACCACACTGTCTTGCTCACCCTGGTAGTAAAACTCGGGATGACCAGATATACCCTCTTGGCAAAGCAATCCAATGTAGCAGGCTAATCAGAAAGCCAATCCATATCCAGGATGGCATCAAACTCTCCCACATCTAATAAGATGAGGTCATCTACTAACTCATACCCATCAAAGGAAATTACACAACCCTGAACCCCTGAATCAGTGAGCATCTTGCTACCCAAAGGTGATGAAACCTCTATTAACTTGTTCAACTGACGCAACGCTAACCCAGCACGCTCAACAAAGGGTGGGGTGATGAATGAAATAGATACACTAGTGTTAAACCATACATATGTTGAAGTATCAGATATAGAAAGCGTACCAGTAACTGCAACATTGGAGGTTTGCGCCTCTTGTCGAGTTAGATGGTATACCTAAGCTTGTCCCTCAAAAGCACTACTCTGTGCGGCTTGTCCACGACCACCACTACTCAGAACCGCCCTGACTATAGCTCCCTAAGCCCCTATCGGCTCCTCTACCAGCACCAGTACTCGTTACACCTGAACCTCCCACAACGGACTGTCCAGCCTGAGCTCCAGTACCAAGCTTCACAGGACACTTAGCTATCTTGTGTCTCGACTGCCTGTAGTAGAAACAAGTGCCAGCTACCTTTTTGCAAGTCCTGATATGCCTTTTCTTGCAGGTAGCACACTGCTGGTATGTGCCTCAAAAAATCTGACCTCCGGTGCCCCCACTTGGCTGCGCCACACTGTGACTTTGAGCACTCTGATTGGGCCTCTGCCCTACAAAAAAATGTCGGCTCCTCTGCTTGGACTGAGACCCCTGGCACTGTTGGCCTCTATAAGTACCATCGGTCTTTGTCTTCTTTGACTTTGACTCCCTCAGGTTCCTCTCATCAATATACTCCAACCCCTGACAGCCTCCACAATCTACCAAACGGTGTATAGATCCTGGGTCGCCACTATTCCGCCAATAGTGGGACGCAAACCCTCCAAAAACTTTCTATCCAAGGCTTCCTTTTCTTGGATCGCTGTAGGTGCATACCTACTTAGATCCTTGAAATTCTCCTCATATTCCATCACTGACATGCCTGCCCCTTCATGGAAATCATTCAACTCATTTTCCTTTCTATCCCGTATATTACGAGGAAGGACAGATGAAATGAGCTCATTCTTGAATCTGCCCCAAGTGAAATCTCGAGCCTCCAGACTCCTCCACCACCTGGCTGCTCGGCCACTTAGAAAGAATGCAGTTATCCTAGCCTTATTAGCATCATCAGTAATGCCCCGAGCCTCAAAGCGGTGTTCAACCTCAAGGAAGAAATCATAGGGGTCATCTCCCACCCCTCCAGAAAATCTCGGTGGCTGAAGCTTCATAAATTTGTCCAACATATAATCCTCTCTGACCCGAGGAGCTTTTGGTGCAACCTCTGGAGTAATTACTATGGCTCCATCTTGCTGAGGTTGCTGAACTCGTGGCACAATAGGTGGATCTGGTACTACTATAGCTGGCCAATTCGGCTGACCCTCAGTCGCTTGACCTGGTTGAACCCTCTCAATACGGTCTAAAACTCGAGTCATGCACTCAAACATCTCTAGCTGAGTGGTAAGAAGCTGAGGTATTGGCGTTGTAACCTCTGGTGTGCTATGTGAGTCATGCGGACCCACTACAGACTGAGCGGCAGCCTCAGCAGGCACTCGCATAGGTCTACCACGACTATTGCCACGTCCGCAACCACGACGATCCATCGCTACAGATACAGACAGAAAGGACATATGCAGATATCAGAATGCAAATGATTTCCATAATACTAAGACAATTATCAAAAGAATATACAAAAACAAATCAGGCAGACTCGATCAAAGATACTTAGGCTCCACAATCGACCCAAATAATTCAAAAACATAACACTCTGATTCCACCTTTGTCACAACCCAATGTCGGATCGTGACTAGCGTACGAGGTGAACCGTCTATACGGGCTCGACCCATCCCGCACAAGCCTCGGAGATCAGACATTCTACCTAATTCATTTAAAATAAACATTATTAAACCATTTATAAGGTTAAAACATTAAATACTGAAAGCATATAAATATATGTAATATAAGTTATATAGAATAACTCGTAATATAGTAAATCCAAGTGTAAACCCAAAAGTCAAAACAAGACCCAGCAACCCAATAACAACTCGATGTGGAGTTCTAAGATAAACAAAACGAGCCCGAAACAATAGGGCACTCACTATCAAATGGAATGCCCCATTAGGTCCAATATGTCGGGCGGTTACCGAATGCCAAAATGTGAACCTGAGAAATAGATAACAGAGAGTAGGCAAGAAACAGATAAAAAGGGGCAAGAATCCATAGTGAGGAAAAGACACTCCAGATCGGCTCCAGGCCTCACAAAAACTGTTTTAAAAATATTTCAAAACTACCACATGTTGATACAAATATATACATATATATATACACGCTAATACATAATATTAGTTTCAGAAATTCATTTTCGAAACGTTCACACCTAAAGCAGACAGCATGCAAAAACAGACGAATACTTATATAAAATACATATATTAAATATGATATAGCAGAAATAGATATGGGACCAAAAACAGACAGATTGTATAAATGAATAGGCTCCACCACTAATCAATCAGAAACAGTGTACGTGCATCTGGTCGGACACACGACTACCATTAATCATGGTAATTGGGTCTTGACTGCTCAATGGTACCAAAGACTACGTTTCACCCTACGTAGCACAGAGTCCCATACTGAATATATATATATATATATATATATCTGACGTACACATAAGATAAAATCATTTTACAGAAAATATTTATAAACCATATATAAATATTTTAAATCTTTCTTTTCAAAAACAAAGATTTTTTATAAAATAATAATCACGTAATCTGGATTATTAATTAGTCAGTCATTAATCATTCCAGTTTCAGAAATAATCCAAACATAAACAAAAACATATAATTGAGGAGACATAGCTCGTGTGTCCAAAGTTGCCTTTTCACTCATTTGAAATCTGAAGCAAGGGATCCAGTCAGGCACCACTGGTAGGTGGCTGGTCGTCTTGGCAGGGACAAAAAACTGAAACATATACAGATACATACACAACAACAATCAGAATATGGTACTATGACAATACTGGATGTATGATATGAAAATGCAGATGCAGATCCTAGGACTACGTCGAAATTCTAATTCGGTCAAAGATCTTACACTGAAACTTCAAAAATTAGAATCTACGTGAAAAACTAGTTAGGTCCTTGAATTTTTATAAAATTACATTTTGGTCGCCGACCCATGTAAAATTACAAAATGATCTTCAAAATTTTAAAAAATTTCTGTTAGGTCCTCCAAGTAGTCAGAATGTCAAATAGAGCTCTCCAACTTTCAAAAATTGAAAATTAGTCCTTAGCTCTCAAAATATCAAATTGCTCCCTAAATTGAAAAATATAAAAACTAGTCCACAAGCATGCAAATATCATAATTGGTCCTTGGAACAGAAAACTACACAAAAGAGTCCCCGAAATCGAAACATTCGAAAACCGATGTTCTAAACCATCCACATTACCTCAAATCATCCTTTAGAAAAAAAATCTAACCTTAGTTTCTATCGATTCACCTTAAAACCATAAATTTCTTTGATTGAATTTTCGAACTAAATAAACCCATAAATAAGAATCATTAATTTCTCATCAATCAAGCCAAATCCATGTTCTCTCATGTTCCTCATACTAATATCTAACATAAACAACTCTAAATCAAGCCAAAAATCCTCCTAAAATCGAACCCTAGCTCCATTTAAACCCATTCTCGTTCAAAATTTTATTCAAGCAATTAAATGCATAAAATGGAGCTAAAAACCAAAAATAATTAATGAACTTACCTCAAATTTGATGGAACAATGATCTGAGGGCAAGAGGGAGTGATTTGGGTCGGATTTGAGTGAAGAAATGGAGAGAAAACGAAGCAAAGAGAGAAGGAGATCGACTGGTTTATAAAGAGGAGTTGCAGAGTGAAACAACGTTGTTTTGGCCACTGGTGGGAAAAAAAAATAAATGGCACGTCGTCTGGTCACATAGCTGCCACAAACGCGTGAATGACAAGTGGAAGGCGCGGACGACAGCGCTTTGCGACATGTCGTTTGGCGATGGCCTGAGGCACACACATGGACGACAATCCTTCCAGCAACAAACGACATGCAGCTTGGCGTCCAACGACAGACGATCGGTCATTCGGTCTCTTTTTTTTTTTAAGATTTCATTTTTCAATTTCCCACCAATGTTCACTTAATAAATCATGTCCAAATCACTCCTAACCTTCATTAGTCACCCAATTAACATCTTAAACACAAAATTTACCCTTCAATCACCAAAAATAACATTTCAATTTATCCCAAATTTATAAAAATAATAATAATAATTACCCAAAAAATATGGGATATTACACAGAGAGTACAAACTCAATGTTTTTTCAAAGATCAAATACATAGAGGGTCCCAATATTTGACCCAATAACAGAGCACAATAAAGGCAAATCAAATTGTTAGCCAGACTGCAAAAGATAAGTCCTGGCAATTACAACTGGTTTTGATACATATAAACAGATCCAATTCGATCTGTATTCACAAAGGTCAAGGAAACGTGGAAAAAGTCCAGATGTCACTAACAAAGGTAGCATAAGCACTCCAGAAGTGATCCGCTAATGCACAATTCTCACGGTCGAATCAAATCAAACCAAATCTATTAATTACTCCATACGTCCCCAAAGGAACGGGGCCTGAATTTTCATCACTCAACCTAAGTTCTTAAATCCAAACATATGTCAAAACCTTAACTCCGCAATCATGGTGAAACTACTTACCATTTCACATTCTTTTGCAAAGAATAATATCAAATCTGTAAAGCCAAATCTCTTTAACAAAGATCACTCCAATTCGAATCACAAATCTCAAATTTGATTTTTCCTAATATCAAAGAACACCAAAAATGATACCACATTTGCCACTAGCAATATTATCATATCATATTACAAGTACTCCAAAGAGTATATCATTCAAATCCGATTATCATAACTCAATCAGGTCAAACTCGTAAGTCAATCCGAATACTCACAATCAAATCCTGATCATATCAAAAATCATGATTATTTACCATATAAGTCAGACTGTATATCGACTCCAAATGAATTTCTCCAAGTTTTACTCGTAATTTCTTATCATTATCGTTTAACCTTAAACGAATCTATCGATCACCGAAATGATCATACCAATGATCGTTACCAAAAATCATGAAATGAATCAAAAAAGATCATAGAAGTCATCAAATCAATAATTACATCTCTCTTTAATCCTTACTATGGATACTTGTCTCCAAAGTCAAGGGAGTCACCAAATGATTTTATGGAGGACAATTCAAGAAATTTAAATTTATTGAATAAGACTAAACAACTCAAGAATAAATGACAAAAAAAATGATGTAAAACATACAAATAGTAAGAAACTAATGCATAAAAAAAAGTAGAAAGCAGACAAGAAATGGAGGAAGATAAACACAATATGGCAATAACATTTTTAAAGAAAAAAACCAACAAATTAGATTACTTATTTTCATTTTGAATTCTAAAATTTAGATATACTTACACATTATATTATTTACTATATGTTGTGTTATTTTACAAATTTAAAAATTTTATATTTAACAATTAATACAGTTTTATTGTATTATTTTAATTTAAGATAACAAAAACTACATGAGCAACGCAAGTGCAAAATTTACTAGTTATAAAAGAAAGACCCATTTGTCTTTTGCATTCTTACAGAATAAAAGAAAATCGGCTTCCTTTTGGACTGTCACTAGCTCCAACTCTCTTTTTCTTACTCAAACTCTCGCCAACGTGATTGTCCTCCGACGTATTTAGCATAAAAGAATTGAGAGTTGATGAATATATTATAAAAAAGAAGGGGATACCATAATCTTATTTGAATTTTTTGACAAAAAAAAATGGTTTTGAAACTTCTGATAAAAAATAAGTCACCAACTTGGCCAAGGGCGAAAAACGGCACACCAGACAAAGATTCGTTCAAGTTCTGCTCTTCTTTGTTATGTTCAAATTAAATTATAAAACTAACTTCATTTATACCAAAAAATATTTCATGTAACTTGACCAAAATAGTTTCATAATCTGTTTGGAAAGAATAAAAGAAACCGAAAACCGTACAGATACATTAGATCAAACAAGGCGTGTCTACCTTGTCTACCTAATATTTTTACATTATTGCCCAGTAGCAAAAAATATCCGGAATTTTACCTCAGTTGAGTCAAACATGGCTTCCAGGTATCCCTCAATATAAGTTACAGCTAGGCGGAATCACATTAATAAATCACCATCAAGAATTCAACTTAAATAGAGAGATCATAGAGATATTAATTAACAAACAGAAAAACATAAATCTGTGGCGGAAACAATGGAGGAAGTGGTGATAGTAGGAGGTGGGATTGCAGGGATGGCGGCCGCGGTGGCTCTGAAGAGAATTGGGATTCGAGCAATGGTGTTGGAGAAATCACAAGTACTGCAAACCGCTGGTGCAGCTATAAGTCTCTCTGCAAATGCATGGCTTGCACTTGATGCTCTTGGTGTTTCCCACAAGCTCTCTTCCCACTACGCCCCTAT
This sequence comes from Flueggea neowawraea, assembly GCA_948243855.1. NCBI lineage: Eukaryota > Viridiplantae > Streptophyta > Magnoliopsida > Malpighiales > Phyllanthaceae > Flueggea > Flueggea neowawraea. The sequence goes on along the minus strand of CAODLS010188986.1, from coordinate 14,152 downwards.
CCTGAAGTAATTTCGTTCTAAACCAAACTTAATTCGAACCTATTTTATGTTCGTTATTCTTTTTAATTTGATAAGTTTGTTTATCTTTTAATTTGTTCTATTACTGATGAGAATTTTTGTTTCTGGCTGTACCATGCATTTGATTTCGTTCAAAATAATTAGGGGACCCGTAACAAATGTTTCAAGTGGATCCATTGAAGAAATCCTTCCCCCTAAAACCCGAACCGGTGGAACAAGGGTTGTTCACCGTAGAAACCTATTAGAGGCATAGGCACATGAATTGCCTCCTGACTCCATTCGGTTCTCTTCCAAGATTACTTCCATTGCCACCCAACAACACGATGGTGCTCCCATTTGTACTTTGCATTTGCAAGATGGAACTATTATTCGAACAAAGGTAAACTTTTGCTTCTAGTTTTGTACATCATATGTAATACATATCATTAATATAACTTAGAAAACCAATAGGTGTGTGGTTCATCGTACTGAATCGACTCTTACGCTAAAAGTCGTGATTCAATATATGTATAACTTATAAAAGAACTATTATAAGGATTGCAATGAATAAGTTACAGAAATATCTTTACCCCTATATCCTTAATTTATACCTTACACACTACAAGAAAGTGACGTTTTTAGAGTATAATTTTCCATTTAGTTGATATAATTAATGAATTAACTAAATAATTATTAACATGTAGCATTGGAAGTGCAGGTATTGATAGGGTGTGATGGAGTGCACTCAGTGGTTGCAAACTGGTTAGGATTAAAAGAGCCAATCCATTCAGGAAGATCAGCAGTGCGTGGTTTGGCAGTCTATCCTCAAGGCCATGGTCATAATGGAGTAAAACATTTCGTGGGTCCAGGCAAAAGGGCCATCTTTTTCCCCATAAATGATAAAGAGATTTACTGGGCTTTTATTTTCCAAGGTAAAGCACTCTTCTTCTTTCTTGAAAAGCAGAATTTCGCCTATAAATTGTAAATTGCATAGCAGTGTCATCATCACAAACAAGAAATCCTAATTACAACTAGGACTAGATGAGATGAGTGAAAACAATAAAATATGGGTTATTTTAAATTAGTAGATAATTAATGTTAAATAATAATAGTACCTGCATTTTTTCAATTCAAGAAAAATATTTTGCTCCATGTTATTAACTCCAAATTCTATTATTTCATTGTTATCAGGAGAAACCAGTCTTATTGACCCAAGAATGATACAGAATGAATTAACTGAGAATCAAGCGAAAAATTTCCCACCAATATTCTTGGATATCGTCCAGCATGCTGAGCTTTCGTCGTTAACTTGTGCTCCATTGATACTGAAGCATCCATGGCACATCATTTTTGGAAATTTCAGAAAAGGCAATGTGACAGTAACAGGCGACGCAATGCACCCAATGACACCTGATCTCGGCCAAGGTGGTTGTTCTGCACTGGAGGACGCTGTCGTTTTGGGTAGACACATTGGGAATCCTTTCATCAAAAATAGGAGAATTGTTGCAGAGGACATTGGTGTAGCCATTGATGGATACATTGAAGAAAGGAGGTGGCGTGTTGCTGGTTTGGTCACAGGTTCGTATTTGTCAGGATGGGTTCAACAAGATGGGTCTAATTGGTTCACGAAGTTTCTGAGAGATGCAATATTCTTTAGGTTCTATGCTAAATTACTTGCCCTTGTGCAATACGATTGTGGAAAACTACCTGTTGGTTCCATTGATGGACAAGATAATTCCAGCAAAAATGACTAGACATATATGGTCTCATTTACAGGTGTTTTTCAGAAGTTGCTTGTTTCTTGTATATTGAATTTTTTTGATACAATAAATCGAACATTTTTGTTACTTAGTAATCATGATTTTTTTTTTCCTTTTACAATGGCCGTGGAACTACTATAAGAAAGATAAATGCAAAAAAACAAGAGTTAAAAAGGAGAAGAATCAACACCTTGTAAAATTGAAAAACAAAACATCAGTAGCTAAAATTAAAGTGCAAACAAGTCTTCAATTGAGTGGAAAACGATATATATATTTGCATCAGTCGGGATGGAAAGCAAAACCATGCATCACTAGTTGGCAGATCTTCAAATTAAAAAGTAAATGCAGGGAGAGAGATCCGGTTGGTAGAACTATAATTGTTGAGGTAACCCAATTCAGAATCAAATGCTAGGAAGACCTGTTCATCATTCTGTTCATCTGTCCTGAACTCTGTATTCTGATAATCTTGATCGTGAAAGAATTCTTGATTACGTATTTGATCAGAAACAACATTTGGGTTGTTATTAATCCATCCACCTGAATGATCTTCAAGAAACTAGTTAGATTCCCAATTAAATCAGGCTTCACAGAACAATGTTCAGAAGAGGAAAACAAAACTACTGGTGATGGTTAAACTATTACCATTGTTGTTAGGACCAAGAAATACTTTAATTTCAGAGCACGTTTTTGCCGGATAAAGATCGGCAGAAGCAAGTACATTAACAGCCTGATTTTTCACATTATTTTCATCAAATTCGCTGATATTTGGACAGTAGCCGAAATTCAGCATGGAAGTACCAGGTATCATGTCATAACTAATATCTCCAGTACTAGTCTCAGCAGCCAAAAACATAGTACCAAGAACACTGTGATTTAATAAATTGGTTGGCTGAACAAGGCAAATATCAGTAGATGAACGCAACGGCAAGGCTTGTGAAATTGGTTTACTATTCATTCTTTTGTTCAACCCACTCCTCAGTGATTCCAGTCTGTTCACAACATTCTGCAACACGTCAACAGATTCAGAATTCATAAATTCCTCAAGGTTCCATTCTATTTGTACAGTCACATTCTCTTGAACACCAAAGTTTTGCGGATTGGAGTTGTGTCTCTCATATGTGTTGATTTCATGCCAAAGCAACATAGCTGATATTCTCGTTGCATCATCGACAGGTTCAGGAATGCGACGGTTTAGAAACGGATTGAGTATGAAATCAATGGAATGATGACTGGCGAACGAATAGATCTTTCCTTAGAACAAGGTGAGGTCCCCAACAGGGCAATATGGGCACCCGAAATCACAGACAAAAATGCAGCCTTGTTGAATAAGCCTTGCTCCTTTTCGTGAAGCTTACAGACCTTTCCTTAAGTGTTTTGCGCAGTTCCATCTTAATCTTTCTGTGTTTCGCCATTGGTAAAGAGCTGGAAATCTGATGTCTGGACCAAATTCAAGAGAACTGCAGAGGAAAGTAAAGGGTATGCTAGGAGAATTCAAATCAGAAATGTAATTGCTTAAAACACAAAGTACAATGAAAAAGATACAACAATTAATCAACACTAATGTTTTAATCAGGCAATGCAAGATAACATTCATAGCAAACTTAAACCTAATTGTCTCCTGAAACCAAAATCATATTGAATTATAAACCTAATAAAATAGATTAATTGGTTTATTTACCTTATTCAGCTTCTACCCAATATAATGTTATTTAGAACTTAATTTCTTCTTTAATCTCTCTACAATCTCATAGTGTGTGTGCAAGAAGAATTGTGTTAGCGTTGACACCATGTACTATACATAGAACTATATATTCTATGGATCTGCAAATCTGAAGACCTAGAAAAACGCCATGGAAAATAACAAAGCTACAAATGTTCTGTCTCCAATGAAAAGAACTGCCTTGAAAGCGAAATCATGACCATTGATAAAAACTTCACACGAGATAAAAACTTCAAACTTATAATGGTACAGAATACCAGAGCAATGGTCTTCTTCATCATGTCTGGAGATAAAGAGAAACATAAAGAACCAGATTCACCTACATAATTAAACTCCCCTGGAATCTCAGAATCAGGAAGTACCAATTCAATCCTTGAATGTTGACAGAAAACTTCCATGCGTCCAGGAAATGCTGCAGTTGAACCCTGATAATGTTTCACGGAATTTACCAATATTAATGCTACCATAGATTTATAGGATAAAAACAAAAGCAAATATGCTGCAGCCAAAAAGATAAATGTGCAAATTGTTTCAAAACTATTACCAAGCAACAATTTTAGATAACAAGCAAACACTTAAGCAGAGAGAAACAAAATTGAACTGAGACACCGTGAATGCTTAATTTATATCGGAGACTTGAATTCTTATCAATTTGTACATGAGAGACGAGGGTTATCGCCATCAGATGATCAACAGATGAAGCCCTTTTAATGATTTTATTCAGCAATTCCAGCTAATGGACTTAGGCTTTGTTTACGGCAAAAATATTGTGACCTAGGCCCCATAGGTCGAATCGAATAACGACTCGGACTCATGATGAGATTAGGCTAGGTTGTGATCAAAGACCACTGAGTATCCAAGAGTCCATCTCTTTGCAGTTATCATATGCTTCCTGGAAGGATAAAATCCATGACGGTCTCGGATTTTAGTATATTGTTCATTTTGGTCTTTATTAGTTCTAAAATAGCCGCTCTGATCCTTAACCCCAATTTCTGTCGGTTAAGTCTAACGGACACGTCAAATTTGCTTATGTAGCAACACAGAACATAAAAAAATACAGTTTTTATGAAGAAATCACGCTTTCTCTCACTTTCTTGCCAACCAAAACCATGTATGTGTTTTTTCCCTCTCTCTCTCTCTACGCCTTCCTTTCCCTCCCTCAACGGTTGTCTCTCTCTCAATCGATGCATCACAATTTCTCTACCACTTTCAACCTTTGAAATCAAAACTCAATAAACATAAAATCAAAATTGCAGACAAAACAATCCATATTCACTATGAAATCAAAACCATATAATCTTTACCTTTTTTTGCAGACAAAACAATCCAAATTGATTGCAAAATACAAACCGAGAAAACCAACCGTGGTTAGAAAATCCACAAACCACCAATTCCCAACCTCCTCTAACTTGGTTTCCTGAACCTGATTCTCTCTCACTATCTCATCCCAAACCACCTCTATGTTCTCTATTATGCAAAAGAGATCAGTACTTTGAACTCAACCTTCACAGCTCCTCTTCTATTGACATTCTCCAAATTTCAATCAAAGCAAAACAAAAGAGAAAAATATTTTTGGTGAGAAACAAGCAAAACCCACTTGACATTGCTTACCCATTTGGCAGTTTTAGAGCAAAACATAATAGAAAATGAGAACCAGACCTCACCCATTCCGTCCTCCTTTGTCGCACCGCTACATCTCTTGAGGAAAGGAGTTGTGTTGCCGCTGTTGCTATAGAGTAAACTCTCATTTTTGTTCCAATCGATTAATGCAAATCTAGTTTTATTAAATTAGAGAGAGAGAGAGGGAGGGAGGGGGAGAGAGAGAGAGATGTCGAAGGCTTTGTGGGTTTGATGAGGCTTTACGAATTGCAAGAGAGGACGGGGGTGGAGAGGCGGTGGTTGACTAAATTTATGAGAGAGAGAGACGACGGTGCAACGCACGCCATGGACCTCGAAGCCAAAATCGTTGGACTGGAGTACGAAGAGGCAAAAATGAATTTGTCAAGCTTGAGCTGGCCGGAGATGGAGACGAGATAGGGAAAGGGAACTAGAGAGAGAGGTGTTTTCATGGAAGAAGAAGAAGAAGAAGAAGAAGAAGAAGAACGAATGGGTCTGTGAGTGATGGTTTAGGTTTTATGGTTAGGTTAGGTTGTGATTTTGGGTTAGAGAGAGTGTGTGGTTTTGGGTTAAGTTAGGTTGTGGTTTTGGATTAGAGAAGATAGCATATGGTTTTGGGTTGAGTTAGAGATTGATTATTAAAGTGGTTTGGTTTGGTTTAGTTCGTTTCAATTTAAGTTTGAGGGTAATTTTGTCTTTTGTCTTTTCTGTTAAGAAAAACTAACAGAGTTAAGAGCAAGGGACCGAAGTGGCGAATTTTCAAACTTATGGACAGGAATTGACAATACACCAAAACTCGGGGAAGCTATGGATTTCGACCTTCCTAGAAATATGTGGAATTACACCCCGTGGAACTTTTTGGAAACAAATTGCTCTGATAAAACCCTTTTTAAAGATATTTCATAGAGATAATTACATTGTAGCCAGTCATGCCCAACTTTTCTTACATTTCTTGCCTCATTAGGCTTGCTTTTAAAGGTCCAACATTTACAACTGAACGAAGACGTTTCTTACTTCATACGGATTGGTCATTTATTATTCAGTCATTTTCACTCTTCACTTTGTCTCATTTGGTCATTAATTCTTCTCTCCCCTCTTTTTCTTTCTTCCCCTCTCTCGCTCTCAGATGCTCTTTTTAGGTTGTGTTTAGGTTTTAAAAAAGTTTATATAAAGTTGATTTTAGGTTTATTTAAAAAAATTAGTAGAGTTTATGTGGAGTTGATATTAGGATGATTTTTAAGGTTTTAATTTTTTTATAGAGTTAATTTTAGGTTGATTCTAAAAAAAATTATACTGAGTTAATGTAGAGTTGATCTTAGGTTGATTTTTTAGTTTTTTCAAAAAAAATTACAAAATTTTAAGTTTTTAAAAAGGTTTTTAAAAATTTTATTACATGTTGACTTTATGTTATTTGGAAAATTTTCAGATTTTAAAAAAAATTAAGTGAAATAGAATAATCTAAAAAACAAAAAAATGACTAAAATGAAAAAAAAATAATAAAATACAAGGACTAAAATTGAAAAAATATTAAAAATGAATTATTGTTAAAAAAATGTAAGAAAAATGGCATGTCGTAGTATGAGATGTAAGAAAAATATATTGTGTTGTACAATATAAGAAAAAAAAGGTAGTATGATATGAGAAGAAAATAAATGAGTACTATATTTGTAATTAATTGTTTAAATAGAGGATTTTTGTAACTTGCCCTATTTCATATTAGGACAAACATTTTGCACTCGAAGACGGATTGTGATTAAAATTGCTACAATAGACAATGTATAGTTTTAGGAGAGAGAATTACACTCCTAGTTTTCTTATGGAAAAATAATTTTTAAGTCAATTAAGTATAACTTAATTAGTAAGTAGGTCATCTTATTTTTTAGATATAGCATACACATCCCTTAAAATTATTTTTGACTAACAAAATTAACAGAAAAATAAAATGACCTAACTAACATTTCTTAAAAATGAAAACCCAATTCAATTCTCATATGCTCTCTCTCGATCGATCGACACCAAAGCCTAATGCTCTCTCTCTCTTCTCTCTCACCACCAAATCTCTTCCACCTCTTCTTTTCTTCTCTCATTGCTGCAGCACGTCCCACCACTGCACCTCATTCTCTTTAACACAATTCAGCATAAAGCATATCACTTTAACCTCCATCAGTCCTTCCACGTTCCATGACAAAACAATTTTCATTCTTCTCTCATTGAACATATCCCAACGAAATTAAAAAAACACTTCCACTCTACAAAACACGAAATCAAATCCTAAAGTCCAACCAATTAAACAGAATTCACAAGATCCAGTTACAAAACTCATCCGGAGAGTTCGAGAAGCTTCGGTCATTGCAGCAGAGGAGGGAGTCCAATGGTAGAGCTAAGGGAGGTGACAAACGACAGGACAGACGAGGAGAGAGAGTGCGCGACAGAGAGGCTCCAGAGGCTTCTTGACAGAAGAGGATCTCAGCCTAGAAGCACTGGAAACAGTGCCGAGCTGGAGTTGGAGGCGGGTGTTGCCGGAGCCGCTGCTGCGAGACGGACTAAAAGTAGAGGACATATCGCGAATTGCAACAACAGTGACGGAGAAGTGAGAATCGACAAGAACAGAACGAAAACCCAAGCTAATAATATATTCTCCACTCTCCTCTCCGAAAGCATTTTTTCGCCTTTTCTAACAAAAACCAAAAATCTTATTACTGCTCATTCCACATCTCAATCACTCCAAAAATGTTTCTCCAAACATAGCTCATTTCTGAATGTGTTTTCTTGGTTAGATTTGCCTATTGGGTTGAGATTGTTCTGTATATTTTTGTTTGTGGATTGGGAGAAGTACTTGAAACTAACATTTGCAGTTCGGAAATTGAAGAACTGAATTTTCAAAAATGAAAATTAAGATTTATGGTCTTAAAAAATAGATAAAGGATTTTTTTGTCCATAAAATTTTATTCAAATAAAAAAAAGGACACATTAGTAACTTATTAACAGAATATTAATATACTAATAACGGAAGGATTTAAGTGTAATTTGATTTTTAACTTCAATTATATATATACAATATTCTAAAAATATGAAAATTTACCTACTAATTAGGGTATACCTCATAGACTTGAAAATTATTTTTTCTTTTCTTATTATCTTCTCATTTTTTTTTAAATAACAAAATCTTGTTTTCTCTTTCTCTTCCCCTCTATCTTTTTCCTTCTTAATGTTTGCCCCACATCTCCACTTCCTTTGCCAATCTCTCTCTTCCTCTCTTTTCCCCTCTCTCTCTTTTTCCTTCTTCATCTTCGTCCAACATCTCTGCTTCTTCTGCCTATCATCTCCTCCGCTCTTTGTCGTTATCCCTAGCTCTTTCTACGGCGGTCCAGAACTTCGATGCTGACCGTTTCGCTTTCGCCGCTTTTCGTAAAGCCGTCCAGAGCAAGAAGTTCGATATGTTCGTGCCTCTATTGCCATATCAAGGAGGAAGAAGAAGTAGATAGGGTGTTTGGGTCTCAGGTCTGTTTGGTTGCAATTTGAGATATAAGGTTTTGTTTTTCATTTGCATTGTTTAATACTGCTATATTTGTTTGGGATCTAAGATCGCAATTCAGGTCTGTTATTGGGATTTCGATTTTCTTGAGTTGCATTTTGTCAGAAATATTTTCTCTAATACTGGTATATTCGCCTAATATTGCGAGTATATGTTATGTTTAATGTTGACGAGAAAGCAAGGTTTGAGATTTTAAAAGTGAGCAATGTTTGATTTGGTGTATATTCTCTGTAATGGCGACACAATACCAAGTTTGATAAGTCAGACATTATATAGACATCCAAATAATAAAGCAATATACTATAAATATTACAACTAGTACATTGAAAGTTGTTTAGACAAGTATTTTTCAATAATAATACATATATTATGATATAGCACAATCAACAACAAATATTCTCATAGTATCTAACAAATATACTAGTATTTGTGATGCTAAAAATCTGAAAAATTATAGTTCAAATAAAAAAATCCACAAAACGTAAAATCTAATATCCATCAAATAATAAACTATTCATATCTAATAAATCAAACTCGTAAAATCCTCGAAGTGGATTGTCAGTGTTTATCCCACGTATTTGGCATCCAAGTCTCTTAAATAGTCACAAATGTTTACTTTGATGGGCAATATCTTATCAATATCACTGTAGTATAACCATGTGGTTGGCATGAGTGGTTCAACACTCTCATCCCTTAAGAGAGGTGTGTGGTTCAATCATCATTCTCGTATGAAGTCACCAAGATAGCCAGCACCCCTTAGTGGGCTGGCCCTATTCAAATAGAGATTAGTCTGGGCGTGGTGCCGGTTTAAAGGTATCTCTCACAGTTGAGACTCACTCAAAACACCTCGTGAGAAATCAAAAAAAATATCGATGTAGTATCACCTCGAAGTAAATATTATTTTTCAAGTATTTTTGTTGTCATGGTTCTTTTGCTTGGAAATATATATTTTTTGTTTTGGAAACATCCTGTATTTTAGTTGTATTTTTACGATTGATTAGGTGTTTGAGTGGTTGTATTTTCTAAATATTATTTTATTCCCTTTTATTTTTTTCGTTTATGCAGGGTCAATATCCCATTTTTTTAGGTGATTTTATGGACCACTTCTCCATTTTTTTCTCCTTAAATAGAGGAGAATCATGTCTATTCAATTTTGTTATAGAGCATCCAGATCAAATTCAACATGGTCATGTCGAAGAGCTTTCAGACGTTGATCAAGTTCAACATGGTCATGTCGAAGAGCTTCCAGACGCTGATCAAGTTCAACATGGTCATGTCGAAGAGGGTTATCGGCCTAAACTTCAAGACAAGGATCAAGTGCAAGTTCCACAAGTTTCTAATCCAATTAGCATGCCTCCAGGAACCATAACAGGGCTCCAATCAAAGAAGTTTCAACAAGCATTGATCCATCATCTACAAGGCTTAGTGAACTCGCTTAATGAAGGTTTACAAGGCCACTAAAGCTTTTGAACAAGTGCAGCTCAAGTCCAATACAACTTAATTCAAATCCAAGTCACTAATGGAATTAATTAAGTGTGTTTTAATGGGCTGACCGAATTTATCATGTGTGATAAATTAGTTTCTTATTTTTATATATTTATTTTATGGCAAGTAGCATCCAATTAGGAGTTCTATATTTATTATGGTAATTGACTTTTGTTTAGGAGTCCTAATTGACCAAAGACAACTTTTGTAAGGCTATTTAATCATTCCATAGCCGAACCATTATACAGATTTTGATGATATTTTAAACCTAAAGACTTTTTGTTTTTGTCTTTGTGTTCTTGAGTAGAATGCGTGCTTAAGGAACATTTAAGGAGTTTGATCACCTTCTTGTTGAGTGTTTCAAAATTGGGGTTTACAAATAAGTTTTCTAGGTTCCAATTCTTGATCAAATCATCTAAGCAATCTGATTTCTAACCATTCTTAGGGGTTGAAACCGAATTGGTGTTGGGATTTTCTTGTTAATGTGTTGGAGATTCGAATATCAAAAGGGGTTCCCAAGCTTATTTAGGGAGGTTCCCTATCATTTGGTATCAGAGCTTTGGCTCTAGATCATGTTTTATTTTTACAAAATTTTGTTCCTTTAATTCTAAATTCCTTTTGTTTTCTTGTTGCCTTTGAATTCAGTTCATTGTGTCTTCGTGCTTTGTTCTTATTCTTTAGTTTCATTCTTGTCCTTGATTGGTTCATTTAATTTGCGTTTTGAGACCCTTATAAAAAAATCAGACTTTTCTTTTAGCTTCCGTGGTCGAAGAAAAAGAGAAAAAAAAAGAAAAGGTCCAATACAAAAAAAAAAAAGGAAACGGCAAATTTTGGATGCTTGTGTGACTGAAGGTTCCCATACATATTTGTTTTACATTTCCTATTTCATATATGAACAAATTTTATCATATCTTGTGTGAGAAATTTTATTTTATTATGTTCCTTACTCATTAAGGACTCTTGACTATTGTGGCAAATTTAGATTTTTCTTCGTTAAATACCTCCTAATTTTCGTGTCCTATTCTAGGTAGGTTTCTTTATTTCTTTTATATGTCTTTTGCATCTATTTGAGTTTTCCTAATTTATTGCTTCTTGCTTATTATAATTTTTTCCTTGTTTTCTTTTCTTGATTGACCGAACTTGCCTCAAACTTGTTTTTGCTAATTTTAATTCCGGCATTCCACGCATTACAAGTTCTTTTGATTTGTTTCTCAAGTGTGATTCACTTAAGAACATAAAAGAATTATCTAGAGTGGTGTGAGAAAAACCTTGAGTGCATTCATTAATTGAGATAAACACGAGTGAACATCCTCATTATTTGAGCGCAAACACGTGAGGGAGTGCTTGTGAGGTCCTTGAATTATTTTGGTTCTTTGTCTCTAATTTGTTTTGCAACAATGTCAAACCAAGGTGGAGATAGTGGAGCTGGTCATGTTAATGAAGTTAGACAACCTGAGACTCAAGATGGAGAGATGGCATGATTTACTCGAGCTATGAAGACTATAAGGGAAGCATTGGAGCGTATGGATACAAGATTGCAAGTGGTTGAAAGGGCCACTCCAAATCAGAATGAGAGGACAAGAGAAGGTAGATGTCACGACCCAAGAGCCCGGCCCATCTCGCACAAGTCTCGGAGAACATAACTAAAACTAATTAAAACCATTTTCAAAAGTTAATAAATAAATATCCAAATTCATTAAAACATAAGTTTTCATAATATCAAAAAATTAGACAAATAATAAATCATACTTAGTAACAAATAAGTTTACAGAATATAATCCCACAGTACTACCAGTATGGAGCAACTACAAATACATAACTGAGCCCGAAACGAGATGTCACTTACTGTCAAGTGGAACGCCTCAATAAGTACAAGATAGCGGACGATTGTTGAATGCCAAAATGTGAACCTGAGAAATAGATAATGGAAAAATATACAAGAAACAAATAAAAAGGGGTAAGGACCTTAGTGAGGAAAAGACACTCTAGAATGCATCATGTATGCCTCACAAAGACCGTTTTGAAAACAGTTCAAAATACCGCAAGCAATATAAGTGTATATGTATACGTATACACGCAAAGTATAGAATAATAGTTTCAAAATTCATTTTCGAAATCGTTTGCAACCAAAGCAAACAACAGACAAGTAGACATATCAAAAACTTATTTTCAGATTATGTAGAAAAATTCCATATTATGCAGAAATTTACGTTTTATGCAGAAACTTTCATTTTAGCAAAAACGTGTCATGTAAAACTAGTTTCCAACTGAACAGAGCTGATACTCACTAATCATATTCCCGTATGATACTAAAAATGCATTGACTAGATTAGTTCAAAATAAAATAGCAACCTTAGGAGTCCGAATGGTACCCGACTCAAAAGGGCTAACAACCGACATCCTTAGGGGCTCAAAATAGTACTCCGTCGACCTTAAGGGTCACTAAGCTGTATTAGACAGAACTGATCTAAGTATATCTGCGAGCATTGTAGTCCACGTGCTCTAGCAAGATATACTTTCTCAAACTACTGAAAAATATACTACGAAAAAATGAGCAACAACACATGCTCACCAAATGTATCAGACATGGGACCAAAGTCAAATCAAATGTGGACTCTTCTACTAGATCATATGTGAAATCCGCCACTAATCAAAAATATTTGGACTCCACCACTGACAACGTCTCATACGTGGACTCCGCCACGAGACAATCTTACACGTGTGTTAGCTAGACGCACAAGTCACCACATACTCTGATGACTGAGTGTTACCACCTACCCTGGTAACTAAGTCTTCACTATGACATACCAAAGGTTACGCTAAACCTCGTAACATAGATGTCCCTAGTCAGAATAGTTAATTAAATTCTTATGCCAAAAATTTAAATGCAGAATTTTAACAGATAACAGTGGAAGCACTACTGACAGATCATGCAAAAACTGATTTGCAGAAACTAGAGAATAGATTTCAAAGAATATAAATATTTTCAAAATGTTTATATAAATGAATATATAATTTCTTTAAAAAACAAAGCCAAATTTCAGAAGCCAAAACAAATCTTATTTTTCCAAGAAGTACAAATTCAGAAAATATAATTTGCAGAAAATATTTCCTTGTTATTGATCAAAATACTTAGATCATCCAAAAACATTTCTTTTGAAATACAAAACTATTTCAAAACATCATAAAATAGCCAACAGGATTTCACAGCAGAGGTTTCACGTAATTGAAATTTTAGGATTTTCTATCCTTTATTAATTTCAGATTACATGTCAATATCCAGACACGTCAAAAATAATACAATTTAGAAGACACAACCTATGTGTCTAATGATGCCATTTCACTCACCTGGAAATCCAATCTGAGCGACCCAGTCACGGACCACCGGTGGCTGGCTGACCAAGCTGACTAGAACACGGAGCTGAAATAATATCAGAGTCAAAGAAGTGATACTGGTACTGTGACAGTACCTAAAATGCATGATATGCAAATGCAGACACTCGACCTAAGACGAAAATCCTATTTCGGTCGAATATCAAACTTTGAAACCTTGAAAATAAGAATCTATGCAAAATTCCAGTCAAGTCCCCCAACTGTTGTAAAATTACCAATTAGTCCCCAAGACATGGCAAATTATGATTTGGTCCCTAAAATTTTGAAAAATTATAAATCAGGCCCAACATATCCCCAAATTACTAAACAATTCTCCAAGAAATCAGAATCTTCAAATAAATCCCCTAATTCTCAGAATTATAAATCAATCCCTAAAATGCTAAATATCAGATTTTGTCATCAATATACTCATATTTATGTAAAATTTCAGTTTTGGTCCTTTCGGCAAAAAATATACCAAATGGTCTCTAATCCCTAACCAAGCATTACCCAACGTTCCAATCAACCCACATTGACTCAACATCATCCCTAGAACCCAAATATAACATCCATTTTGTCAAAAACCTCCTCAAACGTCCCAAATCCATCCTTAAAAGTTCGAACAAAAATACCCTTTCATCAAAAACCATCCAATCTTCCATTTTC
>CAODLS010188917.1:0-17500 GCA_948243855.1 Flueggea neowawraea | reverse complement strand
ATAAACCAATCACATTGAGTTAATTGGGCAATGTCATGTACCATGCATATTGAATCATCATTCAAATAAAAAATAATCAGATTATGAATAATAAATATCATACAATTAATCAAATGATTATGTTGATTTAATGGTGGACGTATAAAGCGGTTTTGCAAGCTGGTTGCGAGGGAGGTTTGTAATTCGCATTGCTCATCAAACGAGTTGCTAATTTAAAAACCCTAATCTGTATTAATCACATTAATACATGAATCTCATAATCAAATTATGATTCAGCCCATTATTTATAATCTCATTATAAAAACCGCATATACAAAATATAATTGGCTTTCTAAGTGAATCTTAACATCTTATGTAAATCATCATTCACATACCATTTGGCCTTTAACATATAAAACCAATTTTATCTTGCTAAATTGAATCCTAACATGCATCATTAATTCAACAACAACACGATAGCAAGGCCGAATAGACCAAACAGTACAATTATATCCTATATAAAAGGAATCGTATATGTTGGTCATGCAAGTGGCTCTGATACCTCTGTTGCAATTTGTAACTAATTTTATGATATTCATAAGAACATAACGTGGTAGAAATAAAAAAAAAAAAGATTTAACCTAGAATTCCACTAAGGATCCATGGTATACCATTATGGTTACTAGTTCTACCTTAGATACACAGCTCAGATGTTTGATCGAATGGAGTGTTGGTGTTGCTTTTAGTGTTCAAGGCCGAATCTCCTTTCCTCACATTGCCTACATGTCTAAAGGTATCCACACAAACGAACTCACTTTGGATTAGTGGAGTGTACTAGCACTTTAGAATCTCTATTATATTTCTCACAAATGTTCTCTCTATTTATTTGTGGCACTCATAAATTCACCTTTGTCATTGCCATAGAATAAATTCGCCTTAGCCTATCCTATTTATAGGCACATGGAAAACCCTAATGAGGCTAAATTCCCTTTCTTGTCCCACAAGAATAGGAACTCTTAATTAGTCATCGACTTCTAATTAGTCATGCACTCTTATTTAGCCAAATTGTATCCTTGTCACACAAGAATAAAGATTCCTATAAAATAGGAAGTGTGTGCCGAATTTCCTAGTCATATTTGCACTAGGTTTTATTTTCCTTATCACACAAGAATAAAGACTACTATAAAATAAGAGGAGTGTGCCAAATTTTAATAGGCCATTAATGGTTATTGGGCTTTTAATTACAAGATGCATTATCATGAGATAAATAAATCTATTATTAATATATATGGATCGAATTATGTCACACATAATAATATACCCAAAACATAATAATAAGTAATTTATATTAAAAGCCCATTACATTAATGGATAATGTCTTATATTATGTTTAAGACATAAAATATTAAAACCCTGAGTTATTAATGATCAATCAAATTAATCATTTTAATAATTCAATTACCACAAGAGAGAATATTTGCAATCCGATCCAATTTGTTCTAGTGTGTGAGCCAAAAGGCCCACTCAAAATTGACAATGGGCCTTGTCCAAAATCTTGGGCCCATTGTCCATAAGCAGTATCTAGTAATACATTATGACAACCCAAAATCAAGTATAGTCGGTGATCTAAGTTAACCTTTCACAGTTTGATACTTAGTCCTTTTGTCTCACAATATCTATATTAAGCATAAGATATGATCACATGTCAACCTTATATTACTTAATATGTTTCTTGATCTCAAGTAGGTTAATATAACAAATGACATTGATAACCCTTTTTTCAATTCATTTGAGCATGTATACATTCCATCAATCCTACTAATTAAGTGGCTCAGATATATCACTCTTCATAAGAGGAACGAATTCATCACTCTTACTATCACTCCTCTACAAGATTCATGACATATCCAATCAAAGCATTTATTGTTACCTTGTTACGAATGACGTTTGACTAATTTAAAACATGTGATCCCTCATGTAGGAGTCGATAGTGAGTTTCAGTCAGATGACATAAATATCACCACTGCATGAAAGCTACTTGTGACATCAATCCATGAAGTGCTTTTATAGTGGGCTAGTCCAATACATGTTCCTTAACATGTATCTCTGTTCTAAGTGATATCTCATATCCATAATCAGTAAAATGTGATTATCTAATTAGCAACATACTAACCTTAATTCATTATCATTCTCATGATAATAATTGATTAGGGTCATTTAGAATAGCATTCGTTTTACCATATGGTTTTACTATCAATTCATACTTGATGACATAAGGAAGAATAAACTATTCATGGAACATATTATTTCATAGATATGAAATAAAATGCCTCTTTATTAAATAATAAATCAAATGAAAATGTACATGAATGATTGGACTAGGGAACAAAACTAACACTTACCAACCTTAGCAAGCATACATTTTGTGTTTCCCCTAATTTTGGATGTTTTGTGCCACTGATGGAGTCATGCCTTCAAGACAACGCAATGAAAACAGGTGACAATTAGAGAAGCTTTCTAAATCCTATCACTTTACTTTATGCTTTATTAATGTTATTGAACTTGTGCTCATGTTCTTTATGATTGTTTAGTTTGATCCAGATTTATATTTTTGAACATTGAGAACAATGTTCATACTAAGTGTGGGGGAGGGGCTATTGATTGCTTGTATATTGATTACCTATATGTCCTTGCTTGCTTGTTAGTTTTGTTTAAAAATGCTTGAAATTTTTGCTTGAATGGAGCTTGAATTTTTTTAGAATGCATTAAACTTGAAAAGAATAAGTTTGAGTTGAATTGGTTAAAGGATTTTTGTATTATGTTAGTATGCTTTTTACATGATCATTGAGGGAATAAATGGTTTTGGTTGGTTTACTTGAGTCATGTCTTGACATTTTTAGGTGCAAGGTTAGGGATTTGTTTATTGAATCTTGGTCTAGAAGCTATGGCATAAAAATAGCTTACAAGTTTGTTGTTGAGTTAATTTTTGCAACTTGTCTATGCATTAAAATGTTTGAGTGGACTTGGCATTCAATGAAAAATGTGTTTTGATGATAGCTTTAAGGAATTAAGCCTCCCTTTTGAGGGTGAATCTAAATGAGGATAAGTGCATGGGGTCCAAACCCGAGGAGGAAACAATAAGTACTTTCGATATGCATAAATAAGTGTTAATAACATGGACCCTTAATTCACTAACTCGTTTGTAGCACCCAAATTGAGAGGAACTCGCTTACAATGAAAAAGGAATTAAACACTTACGGAAAATTTTTCGAGGAATGCCAAGTTTGCTTTTAAGGATTGATTTTTGTTGGTTGAACTTTGCAACAAGGGAGTTAAGCCCTAAAGATGCCAATAGATCATTGATTTTTGTTACTTATAAATGTTGAGGCTTGGTTCCTGCCATTGATGAAAACCATTTTTGTTGCCTCTTTGATCATGTTGCTCGCATACTCTCATAGTTTAAGATTTTGTTGATCTAATCCTTTTGAATTCTTATTCTTGCCCTGGGTTTGAAATTGGTTTGCTTGGAGACAAGCAAATGAGTAAGTGCGGGGGAGTTTGATGTATGCTAAAATTACATGTATACTTGAGCAAGAATTCCTAGCATTTTCATATTATAAATGGGTGTTTATTGTTAAATTCATGTATTTCTCATGCTTTGCGTAGGTTGGAATCAATTTACAAGAAATGGGATCAAAAACGCAAAACAAGAGAGTTGGTGGCTTGAAAGAATGATAGAAGAAATGAGGACAGACAAGGGTCATCTTGCCTTTAACCATATTGAGAAGATCAACTTCTTCTCTCTACCACACGCTAATTGTAGAGGCATGGGAGTAAACAATTCATGTTCATTCCTTCTTTTCATCACATTACACATGGATTTCAATCAAAGATATTCACGACATTAGTCGGTCCTCAAGACTTTGATTGACTCTCAACTTGACGGACAAGTTATAAGAAGCAACTAAATACTCCTCATTTATGAGAAATCTAAAAGGATGTGACTGTACCTACGACAATTATATACAAAGTGATGGTATGCCCAGCCCTCACATTCATGATTGACTACTAAGTTTAAAAGACTAAAATGGAAATTTGGTTTCACGAATGGTTTCATTATTAGTATTTCATCTTAAGTATTTCATGTAGTTAGGTAATTTAACTTCGCATAAATTACCTAATGCTTTCACCTTAGCTAATTGAACTACTCGACTTTGGCTAACATGGTTCGAGTCATGTGCAATGACTTCACATTATCACCTAAGACCATGTGAAGTAGCAAAAGATGAAAAAATAGGTTGTCTAAAATAGTTAGGAATTTAATCCACAACTACGAAACCATTGAAGAGTTTTATTAGTCCATACTCAAACATAATCATACAAAACATCATTTTCGTTGAAAGACAAATTGAAGGCAAAGTTCAATAGGGTCACGACAAAAACTAATATATAGAAAAGGTTTGACCCTTGCACAAGACTAATTTTCACATGCAAATCCTAATTGCTCCCACTCTTTAGGACATTCCTAAATATCAATCCCGTTCATGTTAGAACTCGTTGGAAAACAATTAAGAGTCATCAATCCTTCATTAGTGAGTCCATAAGCTTGATCTAACCATCCATAAAAGATGAAGTTCAAATGAAAACATAACACACTTCACTTGCATGAGTGTTAATAGTGTATTCTCAAAGGTGCAATTGTTAGGTGCAATCAATATGCTCCTAATTACTTGATTAGGGATTGATAACAGTTTGGACCTTATGCACCATAGTTAACCAATAACTAATGACACTAAGCTCATAGATTGTATAGGCTCTAAGTATCAATCTCGATGATCAAAGACTACGATCCAAATATCCATTCCATTTGATACTTACACAAATGCTTAGTGTCTGCATCATTCATCATACTAAACATAAATGATACATCGAGTGGAATCCTCATGTTCTGGTCACATAGACGTTTTGGTCCAAAATTATATTGAGTACATATCACCTCCTCGAATTTGGTACAACAAAAAATTCAAGGTGTCAAGAGCTCCTAGGTCTTTTGCATACACTGAAATACACATTCTACACTTTACAATTGTTGCCATATGCGCTTAATGTCTTCGTCTAGTTTGGCATTAATCAGCTTTGGAAACAGTCGTTATTATTACACAACAAAGACAATAATAAAACACACACATATATAGTTGTACATGAACAAGGAAATATAGAAATACACTACTATCCACCAAAATTAATCTAGCTAAATCTCTTATTAAACTCTGAATCAAACAATAAATATTAAATACGTATGTTGCCATCTACACAAAATAATCAACTACTTTAGAGTTAATTTATGGATAGAAATGCTCTATGATTGTTTGCTTTACTTTAAAGTCATTATGACTTAAGGTAATTCATGTTGGAATTATTAAGACACATCTCAATAATTGAGCAATAAATTAACAAATAAAACATTGCAGCAAATAAACATAATTAAATGGAAGAAGCAATAAATGTAACACATGACATTTACTAAACTAGTATGTAATCCAAATGATTGATTACTTTGTCAACACTTAACGAACAAAGAGACAATTTACCCTAAAGGTAATGTTAGATACCTAGAGAACTAATTTCTTAACAACTAATGAGATACACATTGGACACCTATCCAATGTACTAGGATGGAATATTGAGTTAACATGTTAACTTCTCAGGAATTCCAATACATAAACGACTATGCCAAGAACGCCACACATAGTGATCTTTTTTAAGGTTATAGGAAAACTAGAACATATCCTTCTCAAGTCCCTTCTCACTTTAGATTCAATAGGAATTTCATGATAGTACTCTAACGATCATGTTTCTATGGAATTCTCGTTCGATTCACCAACTTGGTTATATAGAGGAAGTGACAACTCATGCTTTTTGTTTTTCTTAAGACCAACATCTGTAATACACTAATTAGTGTACATCTTAATGACGTGTTGAATAAATCGCATGATATCGCACTACAGAATTCATGAGAAAAATCTCCTTTTCGCATTCCTTTCCGCAAATCATGGTTTCATCCCATTCCAACTTTGGTCTCGATGAATACTTAATCATCGTGATCTCTGTAATGTATTACATATGGACTAGGGTTATACATACATATGTATTACCCATGATTGAAAAACTTATCTCGATTCACCTAAATGGAAACAATAATTGCATGTTTGAAAACTATAATTTCCGAAACAAGTTTCTCAAAAATATTCTTTTGCAGAAAACACAACTTATACAATTTTCAAACAATTTCCTTTATCTAAAAATTTAATAAAAATACTTATGAAACTTGAAAAAATACAAAAAATATATAAGAAAATCTAGAAAATTGTAAATTTCACATCTGCCCAAAAATTGAAAAAATTTGGGGGTCACACACCTCCATGTGCACACGCACCAGCACCTGCGTCTCCCTGTCTTCTGCCACGTGTCAAAACAAGGTGGGTGAACGTGTTAATCAACGACATGTGTCAGCATCTAATTACTCCATGCCATGATGACATGCCAACATTAGACGTAAGCCACGTGTCACCTCACTGTTGGTTGGTGACAATAGGCGTGTCGACCCAATCAGCATGTTGCACGCGTCTATAGTGCCACATGTCGCTCTTATGTTGGTCCACACATGTTGATTTGTCACTCTCTTATTGGTCCACACATGCTGATGTGTCTCTTAGTCAGCACGTGACACATGTTGATGAATGGGACACAACGTGGACCTACCACCACGTGTATCTCACTGTTTCACTAAGGTATACTCACGTGGCACACTGGTTAGCGACCAACCTCACATATGGTGCATTCATATTGGGTCTCGTGGCTTCCGTGGACGAATCACATCTCACCACAAATGCCCTATGCCTCAACAATAGCAGAAGACTCATCTGTCGTCACACTTACCTTAGTTGAATCTGGTGTTGGCGTGTGGCATACACGTGCCTCTATCCAGCGATTTTCAGCAGCCATATTAGATCAGTTTATGTTTTCAAGGGTTTTGAACTAATTGGTGGGGTTGAAATCATGCAATTTTGACTTTTGATCTAACCTCTTTGGATAGTTTTCGAGGGTCAGTTTATGTTATCGACAGATTGACTGCCACTCGTCTGTCAGGGACAGAGTCATGCATTACCACGTGTATAAGCGCTTGCACGCACCTCTCCCAATCTTCTACCACATATCAGGAAATTGTAGGTACACGTGTTGATTGACGACACGTGTTAGCATTTGATTACGCCACTCCACAACGACATGGTGGTAGAATTCGAGTTGGCATATGCCATATGTTGACCCACATGGTGATGAAGTGGCTACCACGTGTCCACGTAGGCCATGTGTCACTTCACTGTTGGTTGGCGATAGTAGACTTGTCGCTCTCCTGTTAGTCTAGGTGTGCTGACATACCTCTTAGTCAGCATGTGATATGTGTCGATTGATGAGACACGACGCGGGCCCATCGCCACGTATTGCTACTAGTTCGCTATTATATGCCCTCGTGCCATACTAGTCAGCAACCTACCTGACATATGGCATATTTTGATTAGGTCTCGTGCTTTGCGTGGACAAATCACATTGTGCCACATATGCCTTATGCGTCAAAAATAGCAGAAAACTCATTCGCCATGGCACGTGCCTCAGCTGAACACATTGTTGGCGCGTGACACACACTTGTCGCCTTCCAATGGTTTTCAGCGGCCGTATTTGGTTAGTTTATGTTTTTCAAGGGTTCTAAACTCATTGGTGGAGGTTGAAATCATGAAATTTTGACTTTTAATCTAGCCTCTCCGGATAGGTTTTGAGAGGCGGTTTATGTTGTCTAGGGACCAACCACAGGCGACAATCAGGGACAAAGTCACAAGCTCCTAAGTGCACACGCTCTAGCACACGCCCTTCCCTGTCTTCTAGCACATGTCAAAACAAGGTGGGTACACATATCAATTGATAACACATGCCAGCATTTGATTACTCCATGCCACAACGACATGGTGGTAGAATCTGAGTTTGCATGTGTCACGTGTTGACCCACATGGCGATTAAATGGCTTCCACATGTCTGCGTAGGCCACGTGCACCTCATTGTTGGTTGGTGATAGTAGACGTGTCAACTAGTCTGCATGTGCTGCGTGTTACCAACGTGTCGGATACATGTGTATATTGCCACATGTTGCTCTCTTATTGGTCAACACGTGTTGACGTGTCTCTTAGTCAGCACATGCCGATAATTGGGGCATGCCGTGGGCCCATCACCACGTGTCACACATTGGTTCACTGTATGCCCTCGTGGTACACTGGTCAGCTACTCGTCAATGACTTACTTAACAAATGGTGCATTTTGACCTGTTGCTTGAGTGGACGAATCACATTGCACCACATGTGCCCTACGCTTTAGAATCAACAAAAGACTCATATCCCGTCATGTGCACCTCAGCCTAATCCAGTGTCGGTGGGTGACAAATACACACATGCCTTTCGACAATTTTTCGGCTGCTGTACTCATTCAGTTTATGTTTTGAGGGTTCTGAACTCATTGGTGGGGTTGAAATCATGACTTTTCGACTTGTAATCTAGCCTCTCAAGATAGTCGAATTGAAAACAAATCGAAAAATGCATGCAAATAACAAAAAATGCATGCAAGACAGATCTATTTCAGCATTTAGATCACATGACAAACAACGTTCAATAAACAAATCATTGAAAAATAACTTAGGGCTATGATATCAACGAAGGCATTTAATCAAGTATAAATAGTAAATTAATTAACAAATAATTAAATAGAGGAATCCTACATTGATACGGGCAGTTGAAGAATTCGATTGGATGCAAAAGAAATAACCTATTACTAGTCACCACGAACCACATTCGTTAGAACAATGAGAATGCAGCATGTGTCCACAACTTAAGCCACTAGATCAATCTCCTTGCAAGAGGGATGGAATGTACAACAAAGAACGAAATCTTCCCCTATAGGCTACTAAGGCCGATGGCATAGGGAGAGTTTTTCTGTGCTGTTATGTTTCTCTGCAGAGCTTATCCTAATTAAGATTTTAATGCACCTCTTTGTATTGATACTGTATGGACTTTCTTATATTATATGTAGAGTTCATTCATTAAAATCCATTTGGTTTACAAATCTATTTGGATACTTAATTTAATTCAAATTCAAGTGTTTTCCATAACGTAACATAGACAGACTCCTTTTTTTAGCAATTTGAATAAGCCTGTGATTTTAATTCAATTTAATATTAATTGATTCCCGCATCAAGCTGGATTTGTAATCATATTTTTTTTCTTTTCTTATCTGATTTTTTTTCTTGTGTCATGTGCAATTTTTTTTTAATTGATCAAATCATGTGCAATGGTAGAGAGGGCCAATGACATATTTTAATCATCTGTCATATGTGGAAAGATTTTTTGCTTGGTTGAGATTCAGAGTTTGCAATTGGCAATTTTTCTCGTTTCATGTGAATTTTTTTTATTAATCAGTCATGTGCAATGCTAGAGAGGGTCAAGTAATGACAGAATCAAGTAATATACTTTTTATATTCACTGTTCAGGTGACAGCAAAACCGGACCTACCAAACCATCTCCAACCCTGAATTAATGATTTTATAGTGGTGTTTGTTTTTCTATTTTAGTATAGTACATAGCTTATTGAGCATATTATAATTTAAAAAAATCTCTCTTTATTTTTTACCATATAATATAAATTTAATAATTTTACTATATTCAATTAATTAGACTTTCTATATGTTTTCTTTTCATAAATAGCTGTCTGTTACAATTAATGTAAAAAAAAATACCACCAGTGTTAGTTTAATTTCTTGGGTCTAATTTATATTGATCTAATCTTATTTTGTTGAGTGTTATATGTTTTGGACATAATAAATTATATAAAATTACCATTTATTAGTTTTACACTAAATGAATTTAATTTTTGGTTTAAAGAAGGTAAAATTCAAATAAACAAATATTTTATAAATACAAAAATTAATATTTTAGACAAAAGTATTTGTTTAATCTATGTTATAAGAAATTAGGTGAGGTTATCAATTAGTGAGTGAAGAACAAATGAACTTGGTATTGAAGTTAATTACAACATAAAAAATTAAGAGTCTCATTTCTGACGGGTGCAACTAAAATTTTATAAAAAAAAATAGTGAGTGAGTATAATAGGTGAGTAATTCCAGTCCATAGGTATACTGATGATTCCGGTTCTTCCGCATCCTGAGAGCATGCATGCATAAGTCATGCAAAAATATAATATAGGTGAGGGTAATTTAAGAGGCAAGTTAGGTGGGTTTTTCTTTTTGCCCTCGAATTCTCACATGCTTTAAATTTTGGAACCCAATCCAATCCATCACAGACGACACAGCATCTTTTGTCTTACTAACATTATAAATAAACCCCTCGTTTGGTCCACACTCCACAACAATAATCGAGCAATCTCGTCTGCTTCCTTTTCCCACTGATCAAATTGTGCCACATATTCTCAATCAGGAAAAAATAAATACAAAAGTTGTGCCACATATCCACTCCCTTCCCTGGCTACAATAATTGCACCTTTTTTTAATTTAAATATAAAAAAGTATTAGTGTCTTGTATTGAAACAATTTTTATTGTTTCAACTCAAATTAATTTATAAATTATTTGTGATAATTTATTAAATTATTCCTAAAAATTAGATTACAGTTAAACTATTTAACAAAATTATTAGATTTAAAATATCTTTATTTAAGACACCAAATATTGCTTTTTAAATTTTACTATTGTTTTGAGTTGAAAAAAATAATTATTTTAACTCAAATTAATTTACTAAGTTGTCTTTTAAAAATATAATAAAATAAAAATATTTGTATAAATTGATGGATTAAATCGTTTGTCGTCGCTGTAAATATTAAAATATGTTAACGTTTCAAAAAACTCCTCTCTCTTCCCCAAAATTTTTTAAAATAATAAGTCATTAGTTCTTATCTATTAAATCTAACAAATTTAGATAATAAAAAAATCCATTTTATCCATTCCCCTCCTTGGCTGCAATAATTGCACCTTTTTTTTAAATTTAAATATGAAAAAATATTAGTGTCTTGTTTTGAAACAATTTTTATTGCCTCAACTCAAATTAGTTTATAAAATTATTCTTGATAATTTATTAAATTATTCCTAAAAATTGGATTACATTGTTTAATAAATTTACTAGAGTTAAAATGTCTTCATTTAAGACACCAAATATTACTCTTTAAATTTTACTATTTTTTTGAGTTGGAAAAAATAATTATTTTAACTCAAGTTAATTTACTAAGTTGTCTTTTAAAAAATATATTAAAAAATATTTATATAATTTGATGGGTTAAATCGTTTGTCGTTCTTATGTAATATTGAAATCTGTTCTTGGTTGGTAATGTTTCAAAAAGGTCCTCTCCACTCTCCGAGATTTTCTGAAATAGTGAGTTATTAGTCATTGTCTGTTAAATCTAACAGATTTTGATAAAAAAATCCATTTTACTCTTCTCCCTTCTCCCTCAATCATTTCTCAAAATATTCTATTTCATTCATCTCTACTAACAAGTCTCTCTCAAACAAATAATACACTCCATTCATCCTAAATTGCTAATTTAAAACAATTTTTAAAAATTAATTTGAATTTAATTCACTTTGTAATCACAAAATTAAATAAATTTTATTAAATTGCACCTTATCCAAACACACACATACACACTCCAAACCAACCAAAACACACACTTCAAACCAACCAAACCAAACCCAATGTTTTAAACCAACCAAAACAATACCTTACTATTTCCTTTTCATCTCTATTTCGCCACCGCCCTCTTCTCACAACTACTTCCTCCTGTCTCCTTTATTCCTCCACCATCTGTGTCAGTCTCTTCTCTCCTTTGTCCTTTGTTCCACCACCATGGCCGGCCACCCAAACCCTAAAACCTGACACCAACTCAGTTTTTACGAAAGGGACGGAGGTGTTGTCGTCCTTGACGATTCGACGTCGTGGAGGAGGCAGGGAAAGGGACAACGACGTTGAGCAGACCTAGATCTGAAAGAGTTGTCATCCTTAACAAGTTAATGACATGGATGAGTCAGGGAAGGGGACAACGACGTCGAGAAAATCTACCTAAAATGGTCGTCATTGTGAACAGAGCCATCATCGTCCTTGACCAGTTGACGGTGTGGAGGAGCAAGGAAGGGGACGACGATGTAGAGAGAGTGGCGTGGATGGATGATGCGAAAGAGATTGAAACCATGGCTGACCACTATTGCATATAATATTGTTCTTGATGCTATAAATTTGTGTCTCTTTGTTATAGTTATGTTGTAAGAATGCAGAGTTTGATGAATTCTAATGTTGTTCAGATTCAAGTAACAAAAGAGTTCACTGTAGAAACGAATTTGGAAAAATCTTTGTTGAACGTCGTGATTCTTAATTTTGTTTTCTTTGAAAGTAGAACTGAGTCTGGTAATAGAATATTCTGAATGCAACGAGTATGTGAAAACGAAATTATGGACCAAAAGAAGAAACAAACTTCTTTGATTCCCTTATTTAATGCATTTGAATGTCGAAGTGATAGTCTTTCATTAATTTGTCAATAATATTTGTATTTAATTTTGAGGGAATGGTAGGGAAGGCGAGAGAGAGAAGTGAAGAGAGCTGGAGAGAGACATAGACTTGATTGAAGAAGATGAAGAAGAAAAAGAAATAGTGTTCAGTTGTTTTTTTTTTTGTTTAGATGGGTTTGGTTAGGTTTTTAAAAGTTGAGTAGGTCAAGTTTATTTGGGTTTTGAGATTGTTATTTTAAGGGGTAAATCAATCATTAAAATTTACTTTATTTTGAATTCTATGTCACATCAGCAAAACTAGCGAAATTTTCAACGTTGAACTAATGACTCACTATTTCAGGAAATCTCAGGGAGTAGAGAGGAGCTTTTTGAAATATTAGGGACTAGAGAGCATATTTCAATATTACACAGGGACGACAAAGGATTTAACCCCTTTTATTTTGAAAATTACTTTAGTTTCTCTGAGTTATACTGCAATATCATATTTAGTCCATCAGTTATGAAAAGACTCCTATTAAGTCTCTGTTTACACACAACGCCAATATAAAACAAATGTTTAAAACCTAATTTTGGTATTTATTTCTTCCAGTTTGCAAATAAATACTCTGTGTAGAACCTGTGAAACTTATATTAAGTGTTAAATATTTGTTATGGACCGACGTTGTGTACAAACAATTACCTAATATGAAAATTTTCAAAACTGAAAAATTAAATAAAAAATTACAGTATAATTTAAGGACGCTAAAATAATTGCTCCTTCTATTTTTTGATCTGGATTGATTAGCTTTTATGCTTGGAATGCCACTAATTGATTTCCGATTGGCTTTCTTAAAGTTAGAATTTAACTTACAAATCATCACTTATTTATTAGCTGAATTATCCTCATCGGTGATTGGTTTCGAAATTGAATTAATCAATTAACATTTTTCTCAAGTTCTTCAAACCATGATATGTAGGTGTTGAGATTTTGGAAGTTGATGTTTACGATTATAAATTAAATTATGCGTTTACAATTGATCTTCGTATGGACCAAGGTCTATAAAGTTTTTAAAACAACGAGAGTATCATATATGTAATTTTAACAAGATAGTAGATGGAAGGTAATTTTAGTTGATTTTTTAAAATTTTTGGTATTTTGACATATTCAAATTATATTTTTTGGTTAGTAAATTAAATTAATTCTTACCATTATATACTAGAGAGGTCCAAAAGGTTAAAGATAATAGTTTGTCAAATTTATGAAGATTATACCATTTAATTAATTTTCTAAGTTATTAATTGGTTAATTAATCAATGAGTATGAGTATTAATTCTTTAATTATTAATAGAAGAGCAATAGTTTTTTTTTCTTTTAGATACAAAAATAACAAAAATCTTTGAATTTGTTTTGACATGAAAAAGCCTTATATTTTAAGAATTCACAAATATATGACATCAAGGTTTAAAAATGTTTTTCATTCTTCAACAAATTTTCATTGTTTTCAGAGGTAACAATAATAATAATAAAAAAATTATGAGTAATCTAGACGCTAATGTGTTTTAATAGGTACATATATTTTTGTCGTGTTAATATATCACATCAATATCTATATTAATTCAGCATGCTACACTATTATTTGTGTTAACAAGTTAACGATAAAGTTAAACAGCTGACTTTTTAAAGCAAAAATGAAAATTATTATTTTTTAGAATATTTCTTCAAGTTTGTAATATAAATACAAAATTTTTAAGTTGATTGTTTTAATGAAAAAACTCAATATTTCTAATTTCCTTTATTGAATTTCTTGCATTCTATTTTATGAAAAGAAAAAAAATCTATTAAAGGAGGGTATCCACGTCTCGATTCGGTAAGGTGCGGCAATGCATTGTTTCAATATTACGAACTTTTTAGGAACGTCCGTTGCAAGTGATAAATATTTTTATTAAATTTTTAAATAATTATATTTAAGATATTATTTTATTTTAATTTTGATAAATATATAAATTTTATATAAAAATTTATACAATTATAAAATACATAAATAAAAATTTTAATATGCTTCAAAATAATCAGTTGTTTAATAAGAAGTCCATATAATAGAATTTTAGTTGCTTACGTTTTTTTGGTAAGTATTTGCCCAACAATAAATATTAACCCTAACCCTATAATCCTATTTGGACTTGTGTATTTAAGGGTATTTTAAATAAATTTTTGGCAGCCTAAGTCGTGTTTAGGGTGAACAAAACGTTGTTGCCCTTGATGTCCTTCTTCTTGTCAAAAGCTCTAAACACCTAACTCCAAAAAAATGTTCATAGCTCACCGATTGGAACCCAATCTTTAGCCTCAAACTTTTAGCCGTACTTGTGGACCAACGTGATGTGAATACTGATATACTTTTGGTGTTGTGGAGTGGCTGACCAAGCACAAATTGATCAATGAGTTCATGACTCGATCGTGTTTTTCGCAGTTATTCGTTGTTTTACAAGGTAAATATTCACAACTCTTTCTTTATTGTATGTATCGGTTGTTTGCATGAATCTTGACAATGAGTAATGTGTAAAATTTTTATAACTTCCAGTGCATTTTTTCTACATGTTAAAGGATTTACAAATATTTATGAATAAAAAAGAAGATAAAAATATATGATTTCTTTCCACATCTGTAAATTTATATATGTTATGATTATGATGATTATAATAGATGGGTGGATACACCTCTAAAAATTTGGATCTAATACTTATCTACTTTAACGGTGAAGATTTATTTAAATTTAATTTAATAGAATTTAAATTTAAATAATATTATTTGAGTAATTAGATTAAATTTAAACAATTTAAACTGCAAAATTAAATTTAAATAACTATAAAATTCTGCCATTTTAATCAAAACCCTAACTGAGACAACCACCTAAAACCCTACCTCAACTGAAGACCGGTCACCAAAACAAACACCCTCATATTCTCTTCATATTCCGGCTATTACACTTAAATTGGTCTCTTAGTTCGATAAAACCATCGAATTAGAAACCTGAAGAAGCAATCAATGTCTGTTTCGAAGGAGAGGCCTTCGCAATTGGAAGAAGAAGACGAGGACACGCTGTCATGGTCTTCGGAGTCGGACTCCGAAATTGGGTCTGCATTGGATTGGTTAGACTCGAAAGACAATGAAGAAGGAGTTGATGGCTCAATAACGCTCAATTCAAGGCGTCCGAATGCCCACGGAGGCCTCCACTCTCGCCACAATTCCTCCACTCTTCAGCCCCTCACCAACCGCAACCAGAAGTTCTCTCATCACATCCGCGCCTCGCCTTTGGAGGTATAACATTTTGATTGGCCGACTCAGTTCTTGTTTGTGTTGTTTGATTTTGGCTTCGGAATTGGGTTGCTTGTTATGATGTTTAATCGTTTGCGTTTGTGTTCATTGTAGTGAAATGATTTTGGTTTGGATTATTGGTGCAGGAGTGGGAGGGGAGGTTCGATGTTGGAATGTCAAATTCGGTGACAACTGCAATTCGTGAGAGTGTTCGGGATATGGCTATTGGTAAAATTAAGACTACCGAGAAGGCAGACCGTGCAACAGTCGAGCAGGTGAAGATTGCTTAATTTTGTCTTGTTGTTTACATCTGCATCTACTTGTGCACTTTATCATGCATTTGTGATCTCTTATCCGTGATTCTGGAGGCCCTTTCATAGCTGAAGATTCACTGAGAGTTATCCTGATAATTCCAGCTCTTCATGTATTATGCAGGCCATTGATCCAAGAACTCGGATGATTCTGTTCAAAATGCTGAATCGTGGTGTATTTCATGACATTAATGGCTGTATTTCAACTGGAAAAGAGGTAGGCAAAGCGTTGTTGCCCTCACTTTTGTATTTTACTGGATATGTTTACAAGTCCTTCTATTAGCATTTTGTTGCTGTGAATACAATATGTTCTGAGTATGGCATTTATGGAATCTTTTCTTTAAGTAATTTAGGAACTATTTATGTTTCATTGTTAATCTCTGAATGTACTTTTCTATTTCCCAACAGGCAAATGTGTACCACGCCACAAAATCAGATGATCAGGAACTTGCTATCAAAGTCTACAAAACGTCAATTCTGGTTTTTAAGTAAGCTGAGCGCTGTTTTATTTTAATCAGACAAAGATTTTATCTTTCATCTCTTTCACTTTTTCCCTTGAAGTTCATGAATTTTGAAATTTCACTGTTTAGTTTTTATTTCTCTGTGGGATGTTCATATTTTACATATCTTTATTATGACCAGGAGTCAAGCTTGTTGATGCCGAATCTGTATAACTAAGTTATCTATGCTGCTATAGATTGTTAGTTGGTCATTCTAGTTAATCTGTTGAATTTTGTTTTTCTATATTTTACTTGTACCTTGCTGGATATATTCTCTTACCATAAATCTGCAATTGGACTGCATCTCTTTTGGATTACTTGGTACTCTGCAATTGGTACCCTACAAATTCGCCATACATTTACCCTACGTTCTTTAACTACTACTATAGGGACCGGGATCGGTATGTACAGGGTGATTACCGTTTCAGATATGGATACTGCAAGCACAATCCCAGAAAAATGGTGAAGACGTGGGCTGAAAAAGAAATGAGAAATCTTATGAGGTAAGACTGACATCTAATCATTCCAAGGAATCAGTAACTTTTATAGCATTGGCAACAGAATGATGAATTATATCCTTTGATAAATCCTATTTCAAGTTGTGCTGTGTCTGCAAATTCAAAATATTTTTTGCTCCCTTGTTTTCCCAGAAAAAAAAAGTGTTTTAACCTGATTTGTCTTTTTTTCTTGTAATTCAGGCTGAAGGCAGCAGGAATTAGGTGCCCAACTCCTTTGCTTTTGAGACTTCATGTTCTAGTCATGGAATTCATAGGTTTGTATTTTATGTTACTTGTGTTTGGATTACCTTGTGCA
>CAODLS010188895.1:0-10516 GCA_948243855.1 Flueggea neowawraea | reverse complement strand
CGTAATTTGCTCCTATGCCAATTTGACTTTCTTTAGAGATTTGATTCTTTCCTTTCTTGTCTTAACTCTCAAAAATCAAGTTTCCTGAGGAGCTGCTCCGTTTAGTCTAACCTTTCCTTCTTAGGATCTTTTTCCTTTTTTTACTTGGGGAGTATTTTTGGAGGTTAATCTTCTAACTCTTAGTATTGATCTTCATTCTTTCCTTTCTTTTCCTAGTTTCCTAGTCCTCAAGAAGTCGAGCTCGTTTAGGGGCCGCTCCCCTAAGCTTCAACCTTCAATCCTGTCCATGAACTTCTATTCAAGTGGGTTTCACGATCTCGACTCGGGCCATTGGGTTCAAACCCGAAATGTACCATAAACATAAGGGTTAAATTCTTTTCAGTCTCTAATGTATAATGCAATCTCCTCTACAGTCCCTGAGTTTTGAAAAGCTCTTCTGCGGTCCCTGCAGATGAGATTTTTCAGGACCGTAAATGAATTTTTCAAGAATCTCAGATAGTGCAAATGAGTTTTTTTAAAACCCAATGATTGAAGAGCATATTACACTATAACTTAGGGACGACATAGTATTTAATCCTAAACATAATCATTTTACCTTTTTGACTTCTCAAGAAATAATTTATTATGAGAAGTCAGTAAAATAATCTCTAGAACTTACTCCCATGCAAATTAGCTATTTCCATAGCTTCTTTGTATTAACATTCTCTTGATCTTAACAATTAGATTACGAGATGTAGTTTTAGTTTTCCATAGTATCAAAGTATATTCATTTCACTATTGGGTTTCTTTTTCAAGTCTTCTATACAAAGAATTTAGTTAATTAAGACTCACTTTGTATTTGATTATTTGTCTATTCCATTTTTGCCTCTGACTTTCCTATGAATTTCTTCTCTCCCTCGTCCTGAGACGTAGTTTTGCTGTGTAGACTTGGTTCTTTAGGTAGCTGATGAGTGATGATAATGATAGAGATGATTGTTGCAGAACCCCTGGAGTCATTTAAAAAAGGAGCAGCAATGGTGGCCAGAGTTCCAAAATGCAGTAAACAAACAACATGAAAACGTAATAGGAGCAAAGATGGGCAGACAAAATCATTGGGGAATGACAAGTTTATAACCTACTGACACGAGTCTCGCCTCCAATACAAAAAGTTCAAGAATTCGAGGGTTAATTGCATAGAAGGTCACTGAACTACCGGAAAAGGTTCACTAAAGTCACTAAAGTGAATTTTTGTTCAAGAAAGTCACTGAACTGATTTTTTGGGTCCAACAAAGTCACTCACGTTGTATAAGACAGCTTTGACTGCCACCGGTGCATTCAACCGTGCCACATCGGTCCATGTGTGCTTGCCACGCGTCATTATTGGACACGTGGCAAGGTGTAAATCACATAAACAAATTGAAGGTGTGGTGGGTCAGAAAATAAAAAGGAATGAAAGAGAGGACCAACAGAACCCGTAAACAGAAGTCATGAAAGAGAAGTTGTGAGTGGAAACCCTAGGTGCGTTCAAAACTCACAAAAATCCATGCAAACTGTCGTTTTTTTCCTTCTTTGAGCAAATACTACTTTGATTTTAACAAGTTCAGGTCTGAATTGTTGATGCAGAGGCGTTAGAAGAAGTGGATCAGCATTTTAGTTTTGTTAGATTTGGCTCCATCCGGTGCCTCGCCTCGATTTTTGGATTTGAAATCGTTACGAGTTGTTCTTGTAAGTGAAGCCATTGTCGTCGTGGCAGAGCTCCTATAGACATTTCAGTCTCGACATAAGAAATTGACTCTTGATCCTGTGTATTGCTATTGCGGTGAGCCGACGATGTTGAGGGCTTCTAGCACAAGTGAGAATCCTGGACGCCTTTTCCTTAGGTGCATGAAATATGGGGTTAGTGTTTCTTCTTGATTGTGAATTCAATTTGGGTGGTGTCGAAGGTGTTTGTTAAAATTATTTGTGTCACGACCCATAGTCGGGACCGTGATTGACGTACTAGGCGGACCGTTTGTGGGAGTCCCGCGCAAGTCTCTGTGATCATATATACTACCCGACTTATCCAGATATTTATTTAAAACATTTATAAATGAAATAAAATTATATATATATATATAATTACCAATATATATATATATACATATACAATATATCAAAATATCAGTAAATATAAATCATCAGAATAAACCCCAAAATACAAAAGTGAAGCCCAGTATCCCAACAGTAACCCGATGTGGAGCTCTAACGACATAGCATAGTAGAGTCCGGACGACGGTACTCACTATACTGAAGAAGCGCCTCACTAGGATTTAGGTACGGGTCATATACTGAGTGTCCAAAATGTCACCTGCGAACAAAGGTTAACAAAGACAACAGAAGGAAAAGGGGTAAGATTCCCTAGTGAGGAAATGACACTCCAGATCGCCTCATTCGTGCCTCACAAGACTGGTTTGAAAACCAACTTTCAAATATCGCACATGTATATATATACCATATAGTATACACACTATATACATAGTATATTTTTTGAAATTCGTTTTACCAAAACGTTCGCATCATAACATTCAACATACATTCAGACAATATATACGTATATTTGCGCATTCATAGTACGGGACCATATCAAAGAAATGGCAGTGTGGACTCCGCCACCTGACTGCTCAAAAAAGCGTATATCTGGCCGGATATACGGTCACCCCAAACCCTTGTGACTAGGGCCATAAACATACAATGGTATACCAAAGACTACATACTCTGTAGTAGAGTGTCCCCATATCAGTCTGATACATACATAGTATTTTACATGCAATCATGCAATATCTTTTCATTTATTCCATCATTTACAAAATGCTATTATATATATACCCATATATACTTATTTTCCATATCAAAACGTTGGTTAATAATAATCATATACCCAGATTATTAATTAACCCAATAATTATTAGTCAATATTTCATGTCAAACCCGACATATCAAAAACAACATATACTTAATTTTGAAAGACACAGCATATGTGTCTGAAGCTGTCATTTCACTTACCTGGTATCCAAAGCTGCGGATCCAGTCAAACACCACTTGTGGGTGGCTGCTTATGCTGGTAGGCACACAGAGCTATACAAATACAACAGACATCAAAATACGATATGATATAGTATTGTGGCGGTACCAATGCATGGTATGCAAATGCAAATACTGCCTAACTCTCGACGGCGTCGAGAACTTATGCCAAAACACCCAAACTTTCATTTCAATCCATACTCGACCGAAAAAACACTCATATTGGCTGCAATCAACCTCCCAAGCAAGGATCTAACCTCAGATCCTACAAACAACTTCAAAATCATCAAGAATCCCAACCTTCAAGTTTGAATTTCTTGACCCACTAGACACAAGTCGTCAAATGTTGACACCCAACATCATATCTATGTATTTATAACACCTATCCATCATAATACATCATAAACAACTCTGGATCTGATGAGAAATCTACCAAAATCCAGAACCCTAGCTCGGATCAAATCCATTTCATTCAAACACGAAATCCATGAAAATCAAAGCTAGAATCTCATGGTTATAACCTTAACCAAGCTTAATCTACCTATATTTAACTTCTTTTACAACAAAAAAGGAAGATCTGAACAAAATCTCAAATTTTTTTCAAAATCCTAGATGACCAAATGATGACAAAAATGACGGAAAGAAAAGATTAAAGGACGATTCTTACCTTAAGAATCATAAAGGAAGTGCTGAGGAGTGATTGAAAGTGCAGAGGAGTAGTTGAGAGAGTAATTTTGGTGGTTAAGATGAGTTATGGCAGAAGAGAGAAGTGAGTGGGTGTATTTATAGACCCTCAGACTGAAAAGTGGCATTTCATTTAATGCCACTGTGTGTGTAGACGGCAGATCTGGCGACCTCTTCCTCGCGGTATCAAGGATCAACGTGCGTACAACCAAGTGTTATGCATGTAGATCATCATGCTCACTCACGGTCCAAGTCTGAATAACGTCCAATGTGCGCAGACGTCTCCAACACACGCAAATGTGCTCAGACACATTCACGGTCTGGATCATACATCCATCTACGCACGTAGTACAATCACCTACACACGTAGACGACTCCCTGACCTCAATCTATTCGCGTAAAATGCTCCTTAACGCACACAGATGACCTGCTACGTGCTTTGTACACACAAAACCACCTCCAAACATTCTCAATCAAAGTTTAACACCTCAAAACCCCGAATTTCCTGAAGTCTTGATGGAATACCATCAAATTTCGGTCAAAACGAACAGGATATTACAATTTGTATTAAGCTATGCATATTCATGGATATACTAAAAACAAGTTATGCCTTTGTTTTTGGTTTCTGGCAGTTCTACAAGATTACAAGCTCTTATTACTCTTACACATATTCAGTGCAATGTAGCATTGTGATGTATTGTTGGAACATGTGTTTTTATTGTTGAGTGTAGAGTTGTTGAGAGTTCATCCAGAACACATTGTGCGTTGAAAAGTTCAATGCTGCATAGTTTCTAAAACATGCTTTCCAACGTCATCCTAAAGCTTTAATCTAGTTTAGGTATTTTGTTTGTTCATAATTACCAGGACTTATTTTATTAGAGAAATACCTGAAATTTTGTTGTAGTTTGACTAGTGAAATACCTATGCACAGAGCATGTTTATTAGGAAATGTATCTTATTTCGCTATCAGGAAATGTATCTTATTTCGCTATCAAGAAATGTATCTTATTTCAAGTATTTACAGAATTTCTAATATTTTTAGTGCCAAATGTATCTTATTTCAAATATGTATAGAATTTCTAATAGTTTTTTAGTACTAATTTTATACATGTGATTGTACCTTTAAAACAAAAGGCTTCTGACCTGTGATATTGATTGTGATGTTCTAGTTGTAACTGCCATTGTTGAAGTCTTCATTTTTTGTGCTGCATTGATACCGAAAGTGATAGATGCTTTAATTTTTCTTTTTGTAGAGATGTGAGATATGTTGCTCATTCTTCCAACGGTATGACCCGAAAAGGAATACTGATGAAATTATGAGATTGTTAAGAAGGCCATATGAGAGTTCGGCAAGTAGTAACCGTCGGCGGTCAATGAGAGTTGAAACTTCATTTCACGAAGAGGCTAATGGAGCAGAGGACATTGTTCATGAAGAGGCAACTGTAATTGATAACCGTGTTCGTGAGAGACAAGACAATGACATGGCTTGGAAAATCATAGTGTTTCTCCTAATAGGCATGTTATTGGGGTTATGGATGAAGTAGGGTTTTTAAAGCATGCTTGTGTATTTGAATATTTTGTGATACTCCTGGAATGTTTTTATCTAATATTAAGACAAGACTCGTTGGCCTATTTGTAATGCTTCATTCCTGAAAACATTGTAAGGCAATACTTGTGATAAAATCTATTATTTAGAGCTTCAAACAAAAACTGTTTCGTTCTATTTATTTGTTAATAATATGATTCCATAGCAGGATTTTCCAAACACAAAAGTTAAATTGTTGAAATTTATGTTAAACCATTGAGCACAAACAAGGGCACATATGCAAAAACTTAGTCCAAAAGAAGATATGACCAAATTTTAACAACGGCAAATCAGCAAAAGCTTAGTCTAAAAGAAGATATGCCCAAATTTGAACAATGGCACATCAGTAAAATATTGTTTTCGTCATTACTAATATCTTGAGTCACTACAGTAAAAGATTTAGTCTTCAAATATCTTGAGTCACTACACCAAAGCCCTCATCCCATGAAGCTTCGTCGCCCTCGTATTCCTAAAATTCATGTCTGTTTTCAACATTGTTTTCTTCCACATGACCTGCATCACTCTTTGGTTCTCCACGTCGCTGTCCATGCAAAAAATTGCAATTAATAGTAATATACATCTTCAATATAATTAACAGTATTGTTCACCTTTGGCAATGGATTCATTAACCATAAAAAAAAATCAAACTTGTGGGCATAATCGTTTGTTGTGTCCTTTGCAGTGACAGAAACTGCATGTAATCGTTTGTTATATCCGGATGATTGAACCACTCACGAGTTTCGTTATCTTTTTTTTTTTCAATTTTCTCCATCCATTTTT
Source organism: Flueggea neowawraea (assembly GCA_948243855.1). NCBI lineage: Eukaryota > Viridiplantae > Streptophyta > Magnoliopsida > Malpighiales > Phyllanthaceae > Flueggea > Flueggea neowawraea. The sequence continues at coordinate 4,428 of CAODLS010188895.1, read as the reverse complement.
CAAACTGTTATGGGTAAGAAGCTTTGGCCGCATTCCACACTAAGTCTTTAAAACCTTTACCTTTGAACTTTTCGCGAAAAATTCGCGTATATGTGACAGATGCAATTGCGATGTTCAGTATTTGGAAATAACTCTTTAATAGCACCGACCAATCCCTGCAAAAAAAATACACAGCCAATTTCAATCATATATTGATGAGATTTTTACTTTGTACTTTTTCTTAGGTGAAACAAATGCAAGGAAAAATAAAAATGTAAATGGTTGTGCCTTATCATTGATAGGTGAAACAAATACAAGGAAATCAGCAACAAATCAAACCAACAAAATTTACCTTTTGTTTGTCACTCATGAAACTAATACAGTCATTGTTGTAAATTTCCAAATCCTCTCCCAAAAGTGAAAGAAACCAGGTACATGTTTCGCGGTACTCCACTTGAACTATAGCCCAAGCGATTGGGAATATACAATCATTCGGATCAATACCCACCGCCGCCAATAATTGGCCACCGTACGTCCCTTTCAACCAACAACCGTCAACGCAAATTATCGGCCTAAAAAATCTTTTAAATGCTTCTTTCAAAGCATTCAAACAAATATAAAAACCCCTAAAGTGTTCACACTCCCTCCATAGCATCACAGTACTCCCAGCATTAGTGTTTTTCAAATCTAGCCCATATGCTATCAACTTAGCATATTGTTCGTGTTCTTCTCCATATATCCACTTCAAGCATTTGGACCGCACCTTCCAAGCCTTAGTGTGGCTGATCTTATAGCCATGATCAGCGACCACAGTTGCAATAAAACCATCTTCATGCCATGTTGGATCAGCTCTAAAGCGGTCTAAGTAAAATTGTGCAAGCCATTCGGAATCCATATGGAAGTTTTTGAATACCATTGTACAAGAATGATGGAGTTTCAATGTTTTGATTTGAACGGTTGGGTCGTCTTTACTAACTTTAGATGCCTAGATGTAGAAGCTGCATTTCCTCATAGTCTTCTTCTCGCTATAGCACCGAGCATTACAGCGTGACTTGTCATTTGTTGGGAAATATATTTGTCGCCGGTTCTTAATACCCCAATTCTTAACATCTTTCTTGAATTCTATAAAATTTCCAAAACACATGCCAATCTCAAAACTTGGATTGTACCTCTCCCTCTCGAAATTAAATTTTCGGTCCCTACTCTTTTTCTTCATGGTAGCCCATTCGTCTTCTTCTGATGATGCATCAGAGAATAATTTGTCGTCGTCTTCATACTCGGAATCTGCAATGTACTCAGAATTTTGTATTTCAATCCTTGATTGTCTACCAAAAGCCATGTCCGATTGTAACACGCGAGGCCTACCACGACATTTCCTACGCACAACTTCTAAGAAATCTTCATCATCACCAGAAATGTTATAATCCTCATCCATAAACAAATCTACATCATCAACAACTGGTTCCTTTCCTTTATTTTTCCCACTAGAGGTCTTACTTGCAGTCCTTGCCTTAGCTCCACCAATATTATTCACATTGGTATGCCATGTTGAACCAATACCATTGTGTTTCCCATTGTTGTTGGAACCATAGTTAGCATCTTCATCATCATATGAAAATGTGTGGCCACATGATGGTGGAGGTATGGATATTTCATCAACCCACGCTCTACGTCTATAGATTAAACTAGAACCATCCACTGATTGAACAAACAAATCCCAATCAACTACACTTGCACGACCTCTTCGTAGTGTTCTTCCAAATTGTTGAGCCTTCATATCCCAACCATCATGAATGTTCTTAACAAATATATCTACACCTTTGTCTGCAGTACCTTTCATCAACATTTGAGGTAAGTCTTCATACGGATAATCAAGTATCTTAGTCTTGCTAATGTGCTCAAGACTTCCTTTCCAGTAGTAACAAACATACTCCTCATAACCAAGCCTAACCAAAAACTTGTCCAAAACATCGAGCGTAATGGTATCTTTATGACACCAATCCAGCTATTCCAACTCACCATGTATGTATGAAAAATCAGCCATGCACCCATTAAGCCACAAATTAATTGTGAAATAGCCTTTTGTTGAATCTGTTCATAAAAATTTAAATTGTCAGCACTAACAATGGGAAAAGCATAATAAACAATTTTTAAGAACAAAAATGTTTCGGAAAACAATAGCAGATTGGGTAACTCACCATACAACGGGGGTCCACACCCACTGGTTCTTCAACAAGGTTGAAATAAGGTCCCCATTAAGCCGATCCGTACCCGACAGAAATCTCGTTCAAATCAAAGCAAGAAACCAGACAATTTGCTTCGCACCCAACACAACTTTGAAGCTGACCCACTTGTTATAACGCATCTGCATCAACAATTCAGACCTCAACTTGTTAAAATCGAAGGAGTGTTTGCTCAAAGAAGGAAAAAAATGATAGTTTGCATGGATATTTTTGAGTTTTCAACACACTAGGTTTCCACTCACAACTTCACTTTCATGACTTATGTTTATGGTTCTGTTGGTCCCCTTTTTCATTCCTTTTTATTTTCTGACCCACCACAACTTTTGGTTTGTTTATGTGATTTACACCTTGCCACGTGTCCAATAATGATGCGTGGCAAGCACACGTGGACCGATGTGGCACGGTTGAATGCACCGGTGGCATTCAAAGCTGACTCATGCAGTGTGAGTGACTTTACTGGACCCAAAAAATCAGTTCAGTGATTTTCTTGAGCAAAAAATCACTTTAGTGACTTTAGTGAACCTTTTCTGGTAGTTAAGTGACAGTTTGTGCAATGAACCCAGAATTCAATGTTGGTGAGAGCCAATGTATAAAAAAAAATAGTGTTGAGTTAGGATGGGGTCAAAGGTGGCCAAGGAGTAGCGGATTGTCCCTTAAGGCATCTATAATGCGGGTTCCCGCGTTATAGATGCAATAAATGATGCTCTCCCATTAGGGAGAGTGTCATTTGTTAGTGCATTTCACTTATGTGAAACGAACCAACATGTAGGGTCTATTGAAAAGTGGATCCTACCTGTTTAAAATAATTTTTTTATTTTGTTTTTTCTAATTTTTTGTTTGTTTTTTCTTTCATTTTTGTTTTGATCGACCATAGCATGCATGTTGACCTTTTTTTTCTTTTAATTTGTTTTCTACCAACAGAAAAAAGCATGTTTGAAACTATTTTGGGGAAACTCGATATAAAAATTAGTGCATTTTTATATTTTTTGTTATTTATGCAATTTCTTAAGTTGCGTAATTTATTTTTTAATGTTAATTTTAGGTTATTTATGTAATTTGCTATCATGTATAATTTATTTTTATTTGGTTAATTTCAAATCTCTTCTCATTGATAAATATATTTTTTTAATTTAAATATTTTTTAATCTACCATTTTATTTTTTTAGAATTATTATTTTTTAAAAATTAATTAAGTAATTTATTTAATATATATATTTGTTACTATTTATGTGAAATAAATGTTAACTCAAAAAAATATTTATGTGAAATAAATATATTTGTAACTATTAATATATTGTAAATAAATTAAATGATGAGTAAAGTGAATGTAGGTTCCGTAGCAGAATATAGTACGAGTTTAAAGATTAAAGAGAAATAATATAATAAAGAAAAAATTAATATATTATTGATATAACAACTCTTAAAATTGTGAATGAGTTATATGCATTAAATAAACCCTTATATTTGGAGCAAACGAGGGCAGCGTTGTAGGACCAAGAAAGAGACCATCTTTACAGCCTGTTCGATTTGTTCATGATTTGAAATTCATTGCGTTAAAAGCATCAATAAACTAGAAATAAATAAGGAACAACTTGTGATGATGCATCCAAATTCCAAGGTACCTACCTACTTCCTAACACACTTCCGAAGTTCCAAGGTGAAAGGTTGCTCATGTCACCTTAATGTTTATGTGCTCCTACTTCGGAGATCGACTTGTGGATGAGCCTCTTATATTCTTCCAGTTAAGTACTTAGACAACATTTAAAAAGAAAACAATGCTCTCAGGATCTTATATCAAACAGGAAAATATATGATTACTCAATTATAAGTCTAAAGAATTCTCTTTTTGAGCATTTTTGGGGAATATTGAACACAACTTTATAATGAAATCGAAGTTTACATGTTCTTGACCATCATATTTTGAAACAATGTTCTTTGTTCTAAATTACTAAGCTTCTTGCATGGTGCTCCTTGGCATTGTTTGACTCCAGGATTTTCTTGAATTTCTCCCTCAGAATCAATACTAGCTAGATTTACAGCATAGTTGTTCCCAAACAAATTTCATACCCAAGACATGTAAATTAAAGGCAGTTATTTCTCACAATTGGTGCCTTTTAGATTAAGTAAACTTCTAAGTGGTCAAGTGTTTTTCCGAATTTGGACATTTAATTATTTCTCCGAGTAATGATCATGTTATAAAATTTTG
>CAODLS010188887.1:0-18625 GCA_948243855.1 Flueggea neowawraea | reverse complement strand
TCTACCACATGTCATATCTACAGATACAGACAGACAGAACACATATGCAAATGCCAGCATGCTACATGATCGCCACAGTGCCAAACATATATCAGAAGGGTACACAGAAGCAATTGAACTGACTCGATCAAAGATACCTATACTTCACACCGATCCCAACTATACGATACCCTAGATTTAAGAAATCTAGGCTCTGATACCACCTTTGTCACGACCCATAGTCGAGCCCGTGACCGGCGTACGAGGCAGACCATCTGTGGAAGCCCGATCCGTCCCGCACAAGCCTCTGTGATCAGATATACTACCCGATTTATCAAAATATTTATTTAAAATATTTATAAATAAATTTATAAATAAAGAAAATCATATATATATATATATATATATCAAAATATTAGTGAAAGTATAAATCACCAGAGTAATCCCCAAAATACAAAATGAAGCCCAATATCCCAACAGTAACCTGATATGAAGCTGTATGACATAGCAAAGTAGAGTCCCGAACGAGGGCACTCATAATAGTGAATGAGCGTCTCACTAGGTCCAAGGTACGGATCAAATATTGTACGTCCAAAAGATGTCACATGCGAACAAAGGTATAACATGGACAACAAAAGAAAAAGGGGTAAGATTCCCTAGTGAGGAAACAACACGTCAGACCGCCTCGTACGTGCCTCACAAAGACTGGTTTAAAAACCACCTTTCAAAATATCGCACACGTATATATATACCATATAATATACGCACTATATACATAGTATATTTTTTCGAAATACGTTTTACCAAAACGTTCGCACCCAGAACATTCACATGCATTCAGGCAATATATACATATACTTATATATTCATAATACGGGACCATGAAATATTTCCATATCCATATAGCAGTGTGGACTCCGCCACCTGTCTGCTCAATAAACGCGTATATCTGGCCTAGATACACGGTCACCCCAATCCCTGGTAACTAGGGTCATAAACATACCATGGTATACCAAAGACTACATACTCCGTAGTAGGGTGTCCCCATGTCAATGTGTTATATACATAGTATTCCACATACAATCATGCAATATCTTTTCCTTTATGCCATGATTTACAAAATACTCCTGTATATATATACCCATATATACTTTAGATTTGTCATGTCAAAATATTGGTTATTAATAATCACATACCCAGATTATTAATTAACTCAATACTTATTAGTCCATATGTATTTGGCCCTTCTGTTAATTCTATTAAGATGCACAACTAATTAACTAATAATTAATTACCCACAACTAATGGATTCGGATTCCACCCATTAATGTAAGGCAAGTTACAAAAATACCTCTATTTAGACAATTTATTATAAATAAGCAGGTCATTTATTTTCTTCTCACATCATACTATATTTTTTGTTACATCATACTACACAACTTATTTTTCTTACATCTCATATTACAAAAGGCCATTTTTCTTATATTTTCTACTATAATTCCTTTTTATTTTTTTAGTTTTAGTCCTTGTATTTTATTTTTTTCATTTTAGTCATTTTTTTTAGATTACTCCATTTTTTAGAATAAACCTAAAATCAACTCTACAAAATTTTTTAAAAACCTCAAAATCAACCTAATATCAACTCTATATAAACTCTACATAAACTTTTTTAAAATCAACCTAAAATCAATTCTGCGAAATTTTTTTAAAACCTTAAAATCAACCTAATATCAACTCTATATAAATTCAATATAAAGGTTTTTTGAATCAACCTAAAATCAATTCTACAAATTTTTTTAAAACCCTTAAAATCAACCTAATATCAACTCTATATAAACTCTACATAAATTTTTTTAAAAGTCAACCTAAAATTAATTCTACATAAAATTTTTTAAAACCTAAAAAACAACCTAAAATCAACTTTAGGTAAACTCCAAATAAGTTTTTATAAAATCAACATAAAATCAACTTTATATAAAATTCTTAAAAGCCTAAAAAAAACCTAAAATCAACTCCATATAAAATCTAAATAAGTTTTGTTAAATTACTTTTTCTTTCACTTAAATCTTTTTAAGCTAAATTTTTTTTACAAACAAAAATAGAAATCAACCCGAAATAAACCTTTTGAAAACCTTTTTTAAAAACTTGAAATTGTCTAAAAGCTAAAATAACAACTCTAAATAAATCTATAACTAGTGTAAATAAACCTTAGATGAATTTGTCTTTTAAAACCTTAGATAAAATACAAATATGGACTAATTTTAAGTTTTAATTCAATTTTTAAACTTTAAAAATAATTTTGTTAAAAGTCAGGGACTGAAGTGTAAAATACACAAAACAAACACCAGGCTAGGGTTTCTTCCGCCGTCTAAAATCACAACTGCCGCCTCCTCCAGAGGAACAACGAGCGAGGCGAGAGGAAGAACGAGAGAGGAAGAAGACTGTCGGAGGGAGAACGACAAGGAAGAATGAGCGAGGGGAAGAACATGATAGTTTTAAACGATGCGTGAGGAAGAAGACGAACCAGATCCGCGACACAAAATAATAGATCTGAGGTGGAGAAAAGTAGATCTGCGGCGAAGAACTCCATATCGAAGGAGCCGAAGATTGTCTGAAGCGGAAAATGAGAGAGAGGTCGTTGAAGGTCGCGAAAGTGAGAGAGAGAGAGAGAGAGAGAGAGAGAGAGAGAGAGGTTGTCGAAGGTCACATATGTGAGTTAGGGAGAATGAGGTGTCGGAGCGGACGGATGGGACGAGGATGCAGAGGAGGTGATAGCGGTGGATAGTGGAGGAGGACAGTGTTGAAGTCCGACGGGTAATAAGGTAGGAGGGAATGGAAAAGACGGAAGAGAGAGAGAGAGAGAGAGAGAAGAGAGAGAAGAAATAATAGTTAAATGAAGAAAACAGAAATATGAGAACTGAATTCAAATTTAGTCCGTTCAGCATGTTAAAAATTGTCTTACAGTTCAGAAAAAAACTTGGAGAGCCGTCACTTTGTAAGAAAAGGTGGTGTATTAGGTAATTAACTCTTAAAGTAATGAGAAAACCCGGTTTTTCAACAATGTTAAAATAGTAACTACCAAATTATGTTAAGACTTTGATTTCCATTTCTTTTTTTTAATTGCCTATGCATGTTGCACAATTTAATTTTAATCAGAAATGCTTCAGGTCTAATGATTACTTTTCTTTACAGTTGTCTTTGAAAGTTCTTACCATAATTGTTTCCCACGGTTTTCCTGATTTTAGCTAATGTTCATCTAATAAGAATAACAATTGAGAAAGGTAACTAATTTTGATGTTCTTCCTTAAGCCAACAACAATTAACTTCATTATCATCACCAATCCTCACAAACAAACAAAAAAAAACATAATCTCTGGCTAATTTAATGTTAATTCAAACTCTGTCCTTCAATCTTAACAACAAATGTGAAAAAACAAAAACAAATTACGATGCATAAAAACTGTAATCCATGAATTATAGCAAATAAGCCACCATTAATGTTAAGTTTCCTTAACAGACCAAAAGAAAGTTATTTCATAATTTCCCGAGAAATTCTCTCAACCTTGGTCTTAAAAATAACAGAATTTCCTACCAATTTCAACACACACCAAAAAAGGGCTCATTCCATCCTAAAAATCCTCACTATCAATGCCCTCTCCATTCCATTACACCAGTATCCAACCTGTGTCCTAAGCATTTCCACCTCATTCTCTCCCTAACAATGACTCTGTCTCTTCCTTCATACATGTATTTCTCAATCTAATCATCATCGTTTCTTCAACACCACATCAAAAACTTAACAACACCTCCACCATTATTCTTCTGTTTCCTTTTCTCCCTTCCAACCATGGGAAATTGTTGCTCTCGTGGTAATGAGAGGGAGGCCCCAAATAATGATAATAAAGGAGAAACCATACCCCCTCCTGCTGCTAATTCTAGCAATGTTTCCCATGATAATTCTACCACCACTCCGGCCAAAATTGCACCACCTTCACCGCCTCCTAATGCTTCCCCTAAGCCCACAAAAACTGCACCAATAGGTCTTGTTTTGGGTCGACCGATGGAAGATGTTAAATCAATTTACACTATTGGTAAAGAGCTTGGTAGGGGACAATTTGGTATTACACATTTCTGCACCCATAAGGCTACTGGAGAGCAATTTGCTTGCAAGACGATAGCAAAGAGGAAGCTTGTTAATAAGGAGGATGTAGAGGATGTTAAGAGGGAGGTTCAAATAATGCACCACTTGACAGGGCAACCTAACATTGTAGAACTCAAAGGAGCTTATGAAGATAAGCATTCCGTTCATTTGGTGATGGAGTTGTGCGCTGGAGGAGAGCTATTTGATCGCATCATTGCAAAGGGTCATTATACAGAGCGTGCTGCAGCTTCTTTGCTAAGGACTATTGTGCAAATTGTTCACACTTGTCATTCAATGGGAGTTATCCACAGAGATCTCAAGCCTGAAAATTTCCTCCTCCTTAACAAGAATGATAACTCTCCCCTTAAGGCTACAGATTTTGGTCTATCTGTATTTTATAAGCCAGGTTTTAAATTTTACTCATTTTGCTTCCTTTCTATTATTTTTTTTGTAGTTAATTTAACGTGGTGAAAATATTTTAGAACTGAAAGTGGGAAAGTTCATTCATAAAATATAAAGGCTATGGGGATTTCTGTTATAAATGAGAAATGTTAAAGCATGGATAATAAAAGCAACTGTAAATCTCTGGACAATCACAATTTAATTTGTAACAATGGTTTAATTACGTGGCCATTTTTTTCAAAATTTTAATATTATTTCAAAACATTTAGGGATTACACTAAGTATATTGAATTGAACCTTTTTCCAAGTTAAATAATAAAACTTTTATAATAGTCATTACACAATAACTCAAAAGCACTAGAAAGAGCATCGCATAAATAACGTGCAATTGTTCTTTTGATAAGTAAATAAACTGTAATTTAATATGCTAATAGCTTGTCCTGTCCAATATGTTGCAATATTATTGAATTTAACCCTTAATAGTCTCCATTCACAAATAATAATCATAGTTTCAATTTAACAGGAGAAGTATTCAAAGACATAGTAGGCAGTGCATATTACATTGCACCAGAAGTTTTGAAAAGAAGATATGGGCCAGAGGCTGATATATGGAGTGTGGGTGTTATGTTATATATTCTTCTATGTGGTGTTCCTCCTTTCTGGGCTGGTAAAATATTTTGTAACATTTTTTGTTTCCAATAATCTGCTAATCTAAATTTGGTGAATGCAACTTAAATAATTCAGGAAAACTTTGTTGACAGAGTCCGAACATGGAATTTTTAATGCCATCTTACGTGGTCACATTGATTTTACGAGTGATCCATGGCCTTCGATCTCACCTCAAGCAAAAGATTTAGTTCGCAAGATGCTAAATTCAGATCCTAAACAAAGGTTGACAGCCATCCAAGTTCTAAGTAAGTGTCACTTAATATCTTGCTTTTAAAAATTCGTAAATTAAGTTGATCTTGAGAAAATACACTAATTTAGTATTCTCAATTTTTTGTTCAAAAATTTTGTAATAGGTCATCCATGGATCAAAGAGGATGGAGAAGCACCTGATACTCCTCTTGATAATGCAGTATTGAGTAGACTCAAACAGTTCAAAGCAATGAACAAATTCAAGAAAGTTGCTCTCAGGGTAATAATATGTTCTACAGCAGATTTTACATAATATTAAACTATTTTTGCTTGCTTTATCTTTACTTGCAGATTCTTTCACGTTAATACATTTCATATTTATTATGTTAAAATTTTATCACTCATTTTGTACTATAAATGAGATATGCCCTTAATATTCATATTCTCACAATTTGGTAGGTTATTGCTGGGTGTCTATCCGAGGAAGAAATAATGGGGCTTAAGGAGATGTTTAAAGGAATAGACACCGACAACAGTGGTACTATCACACTTGAAGAGTTGAAACAAGGACTTGCTAAGCAAGGGACACGACTATCTGAATATGAAGTTAAACAATTGATGGAAGCGGTAAGTAATTTCTTTTATTGGAAGATATATATAAAATAGAATTTACCAAGATGTAATGTTTAATTTTTTTTATTTCCTTTATTTATCTGAAATTATCGATGAACTTTTTTCTTTGTTTCTTCTTAAATAGGCTGATGCAGATGGCAATGGTACCATAGACTATGATGAGTTCATCACAGCAACAATGCATTTGAATCGAATGGACAGAGAAGAACATCTTTACACTGCCTTCCAGCACTTCGATAAAGATAATAGCGGGTAACGATGATTACATTTTACTTGATTTTGTTACAAAGGACTACAAAAAAATAAAGCAAAATATGATATTTATGTCCCTAGATTGCATATTATTTTTTATCTAAATCGATTTGGATTCTTTTTATTTTTTTATATTCATGTTGTATATGTTTATATAGGTATATTACAACTAAATTGCTTCCATTTTCTTTTAAAACTTTTTTTATATTCACATTGTACATGTTTATATGGGTATATTACATCTGAATTGCTTCGATTTTTTTTAAACATTTTTTATATTCACATTGTACACATTTATATAGGTATATTACAACTGAAGAGCTAGAGCAAGCACTTCGCGAATATGGCATGCATGACGAAAGAGACATAAAGGAAATCATTTCTGAAGTCGACTCTGATAATGTAAGTTTCTAAAGAAATCAGTCTTATACTTTTATTATTTTGTTTCAGTTTTACATAAAATGTAAAAGACTTAATTATTTGCATTATTTATACATCTATTTTAGCTTATAACCAAAATGATTAATGAATTTTCTCAGGATGGTCGAATCAACTACGATGAATTTGTGGCAATGATGAGAAAAGGAAACCCTGAAGCCAATCCAAAGAAAAGACGCGATGATATATTTGTTTAATGTTTTAAGATGTCGCTAAAGGAGGGAATATGGGTTTGATTGAGAAGTTATAATTGGTGGATTTTATTTTTTGTGAAGTTTGATGGGTGTTTATTGGCTACCATTCCTTTCTGAGCATTGTAATCATTCAACAACTCCTGCTTAGTAATGCTTAGGGAATTAACTGCTGCGGTTTATGTATTTCCTTTGTATTTAGGAATAGACCAATGATTGTTATTGGTTTTAACTTGCTAACAAGAAACTTGACATTTGTTTGTGCAATCTTCTTTGTTTCACAGTTTCTTCTCACTATTATTTTTATTTTTTTCATAATTGATCGACTCTACCGTACACGCATTGTATTTCTTTTCTTTTTTCTATTTAGGAAGTCAAAAAAAAAATTATTAACATAAAAATTCTAACTAACTTTAACAAATATACTACATTTTCAAACAAACACTTTTTATACACCATTGTTTAAACATTAGGTCCAAGTTTAAATGTTTAATTGTTATTATTTGAATACACTAAATTTACAAGTTTCCGGATAGACCATGTGAAATACTCAAAGAAAAAAGAATTAAAAGATAATATGTTAACATGTTAAATTGTAAGTCTACAAAGTAATTTAAACAAGCAAAAAAGTTTCGAAAGCTCTCGTCTCTGTGACGTGCTTAGCATCTCTTGTCGCCTTTGACACGTTAACAGCCTTTCGTTTGTTTATTATTTTTGAGTATGAATAACGACGTTACTATGGATGATCTGACTGAGAAGCACGAAGATTTTAATAAATCTGAGAGGAAAGAAATTCATTGATGGAAGAAACGTGTATTTCATTATCTTCACACATAAAGAATACTTGGTGTAGTGGTCATATATACAGCCCTATGCCTTATTATAAGAGAAAAAAAAAACAAAAGAAAAAGTGGTCCCATACAGTACAAGTCCTAACAATATATACAAAGGAATATTTTACAACTAAGCATATTCTTTAACCGTGTTAATGCTATACCGTTAACCATAAAATCATTTATGTTACTCTCGCTCAAGATAAACGCAGGCATGAATATTCAAAGTGCTCATCTTGAATAATAAGCTGTGAAAATGTTGTGGATGCAAAGCCCTAGTGAACAAATATGCAAGTTGCTGAGCTGTAGGAATATATCTTGGTTCTATCAAACCTGCAGTGATTTTTTCCCTGATGAAATGAAAATCTATTTCAACATGTTTTGTTCTTTCATGGAAGACATGATTCTTGGATAAGTTTAAGGTAGACATGGTATCACAGTCCAATGTCACCGCTTGTAAATGATCTTCGTTGAAGTCCTTTAGTAAGGACAACAACCATATCACCTCACAACAACAACTAGCCATAGCCCGATATTAAGCTTCTGTTGTGCTTCTAGCCACTAAAGATTGTTTCTTTAATTTTCATCTTATCAAAGATCTGTCTAAACGCACATAAAAACAGCTAATAGACCTTCTTGTATTCAGGCAACTTGCCCAATCACTATCAGTGTAGGCAACCAGTTGTAATTTTGAATCTGAAGAGAAAAATATACCTTGACCTAGTCTTCCTTTCAGGTATCTCAAGACTCGATGCGTAGCTTGTAAGTGAGAGTAATTAGGTTTGTCCATGAATTGTAAAAGAGCATGTGCAACATATGAGATATATAGCCTTCTGAATATGAGATAGATGAGTTTCCCAAGTAATTGTCTATAGATGCTTGGATCTGTCAACAACTTTTCATCAGCTTTCTTCAGCTTTACATTCGGGTCCATACGAGTGCTGGCAAGTTTTGCTCCTAGATAGCCAAACTCATTTAGCAGGTCCAATGTGTATTTTCTTTGACAAAGTGTGATCCCTCTATTGGAATATGCCTACTCCAAACCCAAAAAATATCTTGGGTTTCCCAAATCCTTTAGTTTGTATGTGTTAGCCAAGAAACCTTTAAATTCTTTCAAAGCAGCTTCACAATCACTTGCCAATAAGATGTCATCGACATATACAAGCAAAACTAACAATTTGTTTTGGGCTAATTTCATTGTAAACAATGAATAAATCGACTTTAGATTGTGTAAAACCATAACTCAATAAGTCATTAGTCAACTTAATGTTTCATTGTCGCGAGGCTTGCTTCAATAGGCCATAGAGCGATTTGTTTAATTTGCAAGCAAGTTTGGCTCCGTGTGGATACTCCCCCTCAACAATATATCCCTCAGGTAATTCCATGTTGGCATTATTATTGTCCAGTTGGCATAAATTCCAATTGTGTATGACGGCAAGGGCAAAGAACATTCTAACAATATCATGCTTTGCCACTGGACTAAATGCTTCCTGAAAATCAAAGCCTTCATGTTGGCTAAACCCTTTTGCAACCACTGTTGCTTTAGGCCTATCTATGCTCCCATCATTCATTTTGAGTTTAAAAACCCATTTGCAGCCAATCAAGTGATGCCCTGGAGGGAGAACAACAACTGTCTAGGTATTATTTGCTTCCAAAGCCTACAATTCAATGTCCATGGCTTTGCGCCAAGAATCATGTCCAACAACCTGTTCATATGTGCTAGGTTCATAATAGTGTGTAATACTTGCCACAAAAGACTGATATGATGATGATAATTGAGAAGTAGAAAGGTAGTTCTGTATTGGATGGACAGTCACAAGGTTTGAGGTAATGTAATGTGGTGGTAAATAATGTACATAGGCATCTAGGTATTTAAAAGTGACATGCGACCTTGTGCTTCTACGAACAGATGATGGATTTATGGATACATATGGTCCAAATAAGGATTACGTGGAGACTCATAAAGAGAAACAGACTTTAGAGATGGACAGGAAGGGAAATTTTCATGGGCAACAAGAGTATTAGGAGAAAACTGAATTGACTCATCAAATGTAGGCAAGGAAGGAGAAAAATGAGGCAGAGTTAGCTCAGAATTTTGAGATGAAACAGGACTAACTTTGAACGGAAAGACATGTGCATCAAAAATCACGTCTCTAAAAATGAAAGTAGTGTTAGACTTTAGATCATAAACTTTGTATCCTTTAACTATGGTTGGATACCCTAAAAAAATGCACTTTCTTGCTCTTGGTTCAAATTTGTTCCTTTGAGCTTAGAGCGTGAGACAAAACAAAGGCTCCCCAAGAGAAAAAATCTTCATGTTTTGGAGCTTGATTAAACAAATTTTCATACGGACTAATTTATCTAAAACAGGGGTAGGAATACAATTAATGATGTACATTGCAGCTAGGATGGCGTCACCCTAAAAGTTAATGGGTAGACTAGCTTGAAACAACAGAAACCGAGCCACTACAAGCAAATGTTGATGCTTCGCTTCTACAACAGCATTCTGTTGAGGTGTTTCAACATAAGTGAGTTGGTGTTGAATGCCATTCTGTATATAGAAAGATGTCAGTTTAAATTCTTGACTATTATTTGATATAAAACATTTAATTTTAGCATCAAATTAGGTGAGAACATATTCATGAAACCTGGAATTAAGACCATTATCATCAACAATGGTCAAGAAATATTGATACCCTCCAAGAGAAATAGTTGAGTAAGGACCCATATATCAGTGTGTATCAATTCAAAAGGAGCGCTTGTATTTTTCATATGAGTAGGAAATGAAAGTCTTTTCTATTTAGCAAGAGGGCATACATCACAAACAAAACTTGAACAATTAACATTTGAGTTTTTCTGATGTTTCATCCTTGTTCTATCTAAAGAAGTATGACCCAGATGAAAATGCCATAAATTAAAAACATTGCTGGGGTTAGTTGTATTAGCAGAAACTGAACTTGAGAAGGGAGATAGACTCCGATTTGAAGGAAGAAGCCAACTTGGACTTGGAGAAGAAGACATATTGGGATTAACCGCAAAATTTTAAAGGTAACCTAATAATACTTATTTATACATTTATCTAGATGTAATTATGAAATCATCTATTTACCTCTCTTTCGTAAATGTTTCACTTTAGAATCATGATTCTCCTACCAATAAACCCTTTATCACTCTCGTAATTTTTTTTCTAAGATATTCTCTAAGCATATGGACAACGTATGCAATGTCAAGACAATGCACATATCCTATGTATATCGTATATGATCCATACTTGTATATATAAAATTTTGGTCATGGTCGTGACAGTCATCTCTCTCACTAGTTTTGAACGCGTCAACAGCGGCTAAGTTTTCGAACATCTCCAATGATCGCCAATTGCCACAAAGCCTCAATTGATAGTTTCAAAAGTGAGAAAGGAGAGCTGCATAGATTGAAGAAAGAGAGGAGAGCCGTGGAGATCGAACGTGAGCGAGGAAAGCAACAAAGATCGAAAGTGATAGAGAGAGAGCGGCATCTGGCTTAGGAGAGATAGGGATGGCGATGACAATCGCATCGTAATAGAGGAGCTCTTCTATTCCAGATCGTGTCGAGCTTGAGCGACGGCCAAGACAACGGAGTTTCGATTCTAGACATCGGCTTAAGCTTGAGCTTAGCAGTGGCTATCGTTTGGTAGGGAGAGAGAGGAAGAGGGACGAGAGAAAGACAAAAAGATAGAGAAAGAAACGAGGGGAACAGACGAGAAATTGAGATATATGGGAGATAGAATCTGGCAATTGTGAGAACGTGTTTCAATAGGCTTAGATTTGCGAAATAAGATTCAAGAGTGTATCTATTTTTCAAATATCAAAATGATGTGTTATTTGTAAGAATTATGAGTTTAATTAGGACAACCTGAGTAATTAACTCTTGTAAGAAATGTTGAACATAAACAAGAGGTTGCATGCACAATCGAAAAAGTGAACGAAACAGATTTCCAAGGGTTTCTCCACCCATCCAATAATCAAAACAAAACATAGTATTTGCTCTATTTTTGACAGTCATAGTGCAATTGTTTATAAAAAAAATTCCAAACAACTTCATTCTGAACACAAGCTTTCTAAATACCCCTTCAAATTGGTGAAAGAACTGCAGATCTAACCGTTTCCAAATCCATTCAAGAAGAAAATTTTGAACGAGCTCCAACAATTTTGAACCAAAGAGAGATGCGATCAGAATACCTGAAATTCCATATCCATTTAAGTAATAGTCCTTGCTCACTAATCCACAATGGGCATAAACTAAGGCCACCCAACTCAATTGGCTTGCAAATAGTATTCCAACCCTTCTATCATTAGAGCCCGTCCAGAGACATTGCCGCATACATTTGCTCCAATTTAGTAAGAAAGTTTAGATTGTTTGGATTATTATTTCCATGGTATTCTGATCTTGGATTATGCAAGAATTTTTTCTTGTCATGATATTTTTTTATACGTAGGGCATAGGTTTCCTATTTGTAATTTCGAGTTTTTTCTAAATTAATTTTTATGATCGAAAGGATGAAATCTCGAATTATAAGAAATTGAATTTAAACGCATTTGGTTGTGAATGTATATATAAGTGGGGTTACATCCGAAATAACACGGAAGTGGTTGCCAATAACAGGTAAAATGAAGAGAAAGGAGGCACCTTTTTTATTTTCTTGGTCTTTTCTTATTGATACAAGACAAAATAGCACTCTGACAATGACACACCGAATAACATACACTACAAGAAAGACTTGAAGCAATATCCAGCAAATGATCCGAAGCGAACCAACTTAAGAAGCATAAGCACTTGGAGCCAATCGAGGGCTTACAATTGCAGAAAGTGGAACAGCTTTCTGCAAAGCAAGCCCAAATGACTCATCCATTTTAAGTTCATTAACACCATTTGGCAACTTCCAATCAAACGAGTGAACCAAAGAGCCCCAAATATACTCAACAAGCACAATACCCATTCTAGTCCCAGTACAAATCCTTCTACCAGCTCCAAATAGTATAAGCTCAAAGTCATTCCCTCTTGGATCAATCTTTGCATACTTTTCAGTCAAGAATCTTTCAGGTGTAAACTCAAGTGGGTTCTCCCACACATCTGGGTCTCTTCCTATAGCCCAAATGTTGACACTAAGTCTAGTGTTTTTTGGTATGTAATAGCCATTAACTTGGCATGCATGAGTTGAAACTCTTGGCAAGTTCAAAGGTGTTGAAGGGTGTTTTCGAAACGACTCTTTGCAAATTGCTTGTAAGTATGGGAGTTTTGGTATGTCTGATTCTTCCAGTCTCCTGTTTCTGCCAATCACTTTGTCCACCTCGTTGTGTGCTTTTTGCATTATGGTTGGATTCTTCATCTCCTCTGCCAGTGACCATTCTATTATACTCGACGAGGTATCCATGCCAGCTGTAAATAAATTCTTCAACAAAGACAACAAAATAGTTCATTAAATAAGTTGGCTTTTTTCTCATACCTAAAATTTAATTAAACATAAGCCATCAAAATAGTGAGTTCAAAGGACATGAAAAGGTTCACTATTCAAAATGTTTTCTCCACCACTTAAAGCTATAGCATCAAGAATAGATAAAAATCGTATCATTACAACTTAGACCATATAAATATATATGTATATATATGAAATGATCATTATGATGATCTTTTTTTTTGAAAATTTTTGCCTGTATTTAGTATATAATTTTGCTCATACACCAAACTAATTAAAAAATGACATGCAGATAATTGAGTTTACTTTGTCTATTTTGAGAGTATGTTCTAAGAAAAATATCTTTTTTTGATTGGTTTAGTGCATGAATAAGATCATATACCAAATATAGGTAAGAATTTTTTATTTTTCTAAGGCATTTAGTGACAATTGCGTAATGGATTGTTGTCTAAATTACCATTCCAACATTGGAAAAACGGCATTTAATTGTTTAATCCTAAGGGAACTATCTCAGTACACCAGAGTTTACTTTCACTCCAATGGCTGAGGTCATCAAATCTGGACCATTATTATGCAAATAAGATTACGTGAGAAATGACTTCATTACTCAATAATTTATTATTTGATTAGATTAAGTTTATCATAAATAAACGTCATGTATATTTAATTTGTCAAATTTGAATTGTGGAACTTATAACATAAAAGAATGGATTAGTATGTTTAATTGACGACATACTTTGTATGACTATTATTCTAGAAGCAGAATATTTGCACGTACTAGACTTTCTCAAGAAGACTATGTTATATTTTGACACTGTTGCCCTTACGTATTAGCTAAAAAAATAAAAAGAAAATGTTACCAGTATAATCCGTATATTATTTAACTATCAAAAATAATTCGTATATTATTTTTATATATGGGAGGATTCATAACTTTGTTACCCTTTTGTTTCGAGGATGTGTTATTAAACAGTGAAGGAGTGTTAGATATATGTCAGTTTATTGATTATTTCCTCAAATTATGCAAGGCCGTAAACGTCTTTGTCACAGATAAAAAGAATATTATTTTTCACAAGTCAACAAATAAAGTATGTTATTAATCAAATACATTTATCTTCTCGATTTTAGCAAATAATCTCTAAAAATAGGGAAAAAAGTTATACATAAATCTTTTTTTAGTAAATACATAAACTTAATTTAATGTCTCACACAAACAAAGTATGCATTTACTTTACATGTATATTTTAGGAAAAACTTAACTGAAAACGCTTATGTTTAAACACACACACATAGCATCCTCTATAAATAGGGAAAAAATAATCCATGAACCTTTTTTTGTAATTGGACGTTAAAAGTAATATATTGATCGTTTGACAGTTGTTTAGCCTAAATAAGTCATAAAATAATTTCTATGTTTGATAAGTAACAAAATTATTTCTAATTAGAGGCTACATAATAATAATCAATAATATATGTGACTTATCAAAAACAAATCATATATGAGGTTAAATCAAATATGTACATGCATGTTTGGGAAGGGGGGAAATTCTACAACGTAAAAGGAAAAGGTTAAAATCTAATTTTTGCTTCCTAAGACAATACATTTCTTTTTTCTAATATTAAGGGTGTTTTTCTCATACATATGTAAAATGTATTTATAATGATGATAATAATGATCTTTTATCTTTAATACTATTTATAGTCTCAATGCTTTTTACCGCTGATCACGCAACGTGTTGTTCTATTCTAAATTAACTATACATGTTTCTTAAGTGGTATTTTTAATTCCCATTAGCAACTTCTGGACAAAAAATATTCAGAAACTTTTTTTCACCGGCCTCATATTTAGAAATGAAATGTGTATATTATTGGTAACCGTTTCTGATGGGCCCAACATGCTTAGAAATATCTATATTTGTGACAAAGTTTGGGGGCCAAGTGTCTTTAATATTTTTCTTGATAAAATCCTAATTAAATTCATTCGTGTTGTTGACAAAGAAAACCATGGAATCCCGATTTATGCAAAAGAACTCTTTTATAAAAAAAAAAAAGGTTAAGAAGGAAGCACAAAGAAAAGAATCAAAATAGTTAATGATGGAAACATACCAAGAGGAGCCTTGACGTTGGTAATGCTAAGTTTTTCTCCTTCAGAATTATCTCTGTTGGCCATAATAACATCAAGAAAATCAGGCTTCCCTTTACGTAGATGAGTAGTAGACATATGTTCCTCAATCATTTTCGTCAACAAAACATCAAATCTTCGATGCAACTTCTTCATCCCACGTTCAATCCCTTGCAAATCCATCCAAGCAATGGAAGGAATAAAATCACCAATATTGAAAAACCCAGCACTAGTCATTAACTCAACAACCATATCCTCAAACTCATTAGACTCCGACCCTTTTGTCTCAAACACTCTCCGACTAAGAATGATTTGACCAATCATGTTGGCCATGGCATAGGTCAACATTTCTGGCACCACCACTGCTTCCCCTCTCGAGTTCGCCTAGCACATGGCTCGGAGCATGTAACCAAGCTCAACGCTCCGAACGTTAGCCCAATCCTCCAAAGCTTTCCCACCGAGCATATGTAGGTTACTCAGTTTCCTTAACAACTTCCATCGCGGACCGTAGTCCGCAAACACCATGTCCTGAGAGTTATAGGCCAGATGGGTGGCCCCAGCGTTCGGAGGACGGTTCGAGAAGTTAAGGTCGAGAGTCTTGAGGAAGGCTCGAGCCGCAGTCGTTGCTGATGCTACCACCATATCGCATGTACCCATTTTTAAGTACATGACCGGACCGTCTTTTTTAGCCAAGTTGGCTAGCGTGACATGAGGCACGGAACCAAGGAGTGGAAGAGCGCCTATTATTAGCCATCCTTTAGGACCCGGCGGGAGGGGACGCGGCGTCGTTTTGAGGATGGAAAGCATGAGAATGTAGGTGATGGTGAAGAGGAGGATTGAGACTCCTATTTCTCGAAGAATTTTGGGGTCAATTGCTATGGTGGGGAATACAGTAAAGTTGCTGTAGTGAAGGTACGTGGTGGGAATTTTGGTTTTGAGTGGGACTATGGCTTGTGGTATTGCCACTTATAAATAATTGCTTTCGGGGATTGCTCGGGGTCGGTGTGCACGTGAATTTCAGCTTCCACTTCTTGCCATTTATGCGTGGCTCGACCTGCTAAGGAGTTAATGTTGATTTTTTTGAATTTGAGTTAATGTTGATTTATGGCTTAGAAAAGACACAATCAATGTTGATTTGATTAGCGCAATTTTTACATTTTCTATATAAAATGCGAAAAAGTTATAAAAAAAATGATATAAATTTTTTTAATAGTTTTGGAGATAAATAAAGATAGAGGTCTTGTCATAATTTTTTGAAATAAAGATAGAGACGTGTGTACTTAAATACCGAACTACTCCAATTAGATACAAAAAGCTAAAAGTTTGCAAAAAATTAAAAGAAAAAAATTAGCCCACAGCTTATTTAAGAATCAACTTACCAATTATCTTTCAATCTTTTTCTTTTTCCTTAAGACCAAATAAAGATCTTTTTCTTTTCTTTGTATGCATGTTAAATCTTGAGAATATTGTAATTGTAGTATCACATAAAAAGAAATATATATTCCTAAGATTTCTCATCATAAAATGCTATAGGTAAGAGGTAAGTTCATTATTAGTAACGTCATTCATTAATTAGTGAAAGCTTAACATTTTGCTTTATATGTTGATCACTATTTCGAGCAAGGTAAGAATGGTTTTAAAAAGACATATTTCCCCAAGCTGCGAACTCGAGAGCAATTAACATAATTTGTGATATATGCAGCGTAAGTTGAAATTATTTCCTTTTTTTTTTCTCAACTTAAATTAAATTACTAAATTATTCTTGACAACAAACTTAAAATGTGCAAAACGACAAATATCAATAGGGGGACAATGACACCCATAAATTTTTTTATTTTTTTAGGAGTATATATTTTAAAATTTTTATCAATGAAATTTGAATCTAGAACTTGACATATAATTTTTTGTTTAAACTATCTCTTACAAGTATTTTCTTTAGAATATACTATGTCAATAAGTAAATGTGATACTCAATTTTTTTATAATATTATGTCCCTAACATTTTTTGTTTTAGTAAAATTTAGTACATAATTTAATGCATAGAATAGTTAAAAATAATATAATTGACGCTCTTCTAGTATTTAGTATATTATAATTAACGCTTAGAAGTAAAAATTAAACAATAAATTTAATAACTGTAGACTAAAATTGTTAAGCATCAATGCCAATTATTATTTCTCAAATACTTAATTTATAAATTTTATTTTAATAATTAAATTATGGATGATCTAAATTTTGGCCTGCGCTAGTAATTAACTCTAGTTTTGCTATTTTTTGATAATTTGCCGAACTGCTATTAACAAATATATATATATATATATAAAGATATCAAGCACTTATCAAAAACAAAAAAACTTAAGTTATTAAGCATTACTCCAGTGTTATTCTTTGCTGGAGGAATCTTGTTATCGGTTTAACAAATAACAATATATAATAGTATGTTCGAGTTACCTATCTCCATTCCAGTGGACGCTCAACCCAACCAGCAGCGAAAGACATCAAGGTCAGGATCAGTTCGATGTTGGTCACGCGAGCAAACCACAGTCGGGTTGTCGACGAGAGTGTTCATATGTTTCGTAGCCTAGATGTCACGCGGATCGGGACCATCAACGAACAGGGAGCGAGTCAAGAGAGAGGCTTCATTTCCCTCTCTCTCACGTTTTTGGTGTGTGGGATGGAAGAATGGAAGAACTCCATTCTTTCATGCTTAATATATAAGCATCCAAATTGGCCTAATGAGCCATAAGCCCAATGGGCTTTGCACACGGGTCTTAAGGGCACATTCCAATTCATACCTTGGTCGACCGAGTTCGATTCACCCGTCATGGGCGAACCGCTTTTCTAACATCTCCTACTCGCACATGATAGCATGGTACATCATCATATAATATGGTTAGCACTCACATAATCATGCTCAATCCTTTTGTCATATAGGCAAATAGACTGTGCGACAAGCATACGATAAGAGCATAATTGCTATACACCTGTTGTTGGAATTCACAGCTAAAATATGACATTCATATACATACATGGCAGCGGATATAACAAAAATTTAATGCCTTGAATTATCCCAAGGACCCATGCATATCAATATATATAATTAAGATTGAAAGATTTACCTTTCACCAAGGCACGATCGATCGGTTGTATGAAACGTTGGTGTAGCTCTTTGTACCAAAACCCCG
The DNA here is from genome assembly GCA_948243855.1 of Flueggea neowawraea. Taxonomy (NCBI): domain Eukaryota; kingdom Viridiplantae; phylum Streptophyta; class Magnoliopsida; order Malpighiales; family Phyllanthaceae; genus Flueggea; species Flueggea neowawraea. Next base: position 139 of record CAODLS010188887.1, on the reverse strand, counting down.
AATCACCTTTGGGAATCACGTTGCTTTTGCGCGAACGTGGCTACAAGTATCCACACGAACGAACTTACCTGGGAATGATCACGGTATACTAGCACCCTTTTAGAATCACTATTCTAAAACTCACAAAATTATTTTCTCT